>JAFMSR010000018.1:16610036-16707536 GCA_022818135.1 Saxidomus purpurata | reverse complement strand
ACTAACAGGTATTCTAGAATTGGGTGATTCTAAATGTCATCTACATCACGCATCACTTTATCATTGATCCTCCGTTCATCGTCTTCACAGTGTGGACAGTTTCACATAGAAGGGTCACAGGTGGAAGGAACATACCTTTGACATTTTTTCTTAAGCTAATGTCTTAAAATTGATATCAGAATAAATAAATAAAAAAATAATTGTAAACAATTTTTTTTTTGTTCACAGCTCTTTACCATAGTCTATGGTAAAGAGCTATGAACAAAAACAAATTTACATTTTTTTTTTATTTATTCTGATATCAATTTTAAAATGCACAAAAAAGACATTAGCTTAAAAAATGTCAAAGGTATGTTCCTTCCACCTGTGAGAGGGATGTCAATGACGGTAGTCACTGTCCCCTTACATTCTCCATTTTCACAACGCCAGTAAATTTTAACTCTAAATTCAGTACCCATTGCTTATCTTTAGTACGGAAGCGTCCTGGTGCAAACTCATAATGTTCTATAAAAAAGAGTAACTCCTACGTAGGAGATAAAAAAGACTAATTAGGAGTTTATAACTCCTACGTAGGACTTTATAACTCCTACGTAGGACTTTATAACTCCTACGTAGGAGATAAAAAGGCCTAATTAGGAGTTTATAACTCCTACGTAGGACTTTATAACTCCTACGTAGGAGATAAAAAAGCCTAATTAGGACTTTGTAACTCCTACGTAGGAGATAAAAAAGCCTAATTAGGAGTTTATAACTCCTACGTAGGACTTTATAACTCCTACGTAGGACTTTATAACTCCTACGTAGGAGATAAAAAAGCCGACTAAGGAGTTTATAACTCCTACGTAGGACTTTTTAACTCCTACGTAGGACTTTGTAACTCCTACGTAGGGGATAAAAAAGCCTAATTAGGAGTTTATAACTCCTACGTAGGACTTTATAACTCCTACGTAGGACTTTATAACTCCTACGTAGGAGATACAAAAAGCCTTTAAATTAGGAGTTTATATTTTTTATAGCTCGGATCAAAATTACAGTAAAAGTATTTTTTATTAATGTATTCTGGTTAATTCTTTTTGATATACTGCATATTTTTTGGGGGGGGGGGGCTTTTTCTCCTACTGCGTAGGAGTTACAAAGTCCTAATTAGGCTTTTTTCTCCTACGTAGGAGTAATAAAGTCCTACGTAGGAGTTATAAACCCTAATTATAGACTCCAAGGTGGCTTTTATCTCCTACGTAGGAGTTACAAAGTCCTAATTAGGCTTTTTAATCTCCTACGTAGGAGTAATAAAGTCCTACGTAGGAGTTATAAACTCCTAATTAGGCTTTTTATCCCCTACGTAGGAGTTACAAAGTCCTTACGTAGGTGTTATAAAGTCCTACGTAAGGGGGAGTCAAGTCCTATAGGGAAGTTATAAAGGTCCTACGTAGGAGTTATAAAGTCCTACATGTCCTACATAGGAGTTATAAAGTCCTACGTAGGAGTTATAAACTCCTAATTAGGCTTTTTTTTTCCTCCGTATAGAGTTAAAAAGTCCTAATTAGGCTTTTTTATCTCCTACGTAGGAGTTATAAAGTCCTACGTAGGGGTATAAACTCCTAATTAGGCCTTTTTATCTCCTACGGAGAGTTATAAAGTCCTACGTAGGAGTTATAAAATCCAGCGTAGGGGTTCAGAAAGTCCTTACGTGGAGGAGTTATAAAGTCCTACGTAGGAGTTATAAACTCCTACGTAGGAGTTATAAACTCCTAATTAGGCTTTTTTATCTCCTACGTAGGAGTTACTCTTTTTTATAGAACATTATGAATTGGCACCAGGACGCTTCCGTATTTTAGTTTATCGATAGCCAAGATTATGCAATTAAAATGTTGATAACGGCTTTTTTGTCAAATCTTTTGATACTTTATTTTTATTTTATTTCGACGAATTGTCGGACCTGGTTTTATTTTTCGATCAAAGGTCGTAGTGAACAAAATGTCGGATCAAAAAAATGTTACAGTACTGTAAACAAATGGTTTTCGACGAAATAACGTGCACCCACAAATAATGTATGGTAAAAAATCAGTTAATTTAAGACCTGTAAAGCGCCAGATACCATGCACTTACTACTTTTGTATTCGAACTGTAAATGTCAATTGTTGAAGATTGCTCTTTTAAATGATTTTTTTTTTCGTTTGGTGTAAAATGTAACACTGTATTCATGGTGCTGTTATTCCTGCTAATTTACTTTTTCTTGATAGATCTGCAAACTGGGTTTTGCTAATTAATTGAAACATGAAACTAATTTAGCAATTATTTTGTTTTTTTGTGGTTACTGATTTTCAATGATATGACGATATAGAAGAACCATTACATCTCGCTAGACAACCTGTTTACCGTACATACGTGCCAAACGCACTAGCTCTAATAATGTAAGATATCACCTGTTTTCTACAAGAAAACATAAATAATGGAATTCGATATTGAACGCTTCCTTATTCTTTCGTCCAATAGATCGTTAGCAATGAACTGGGATTGTATGTGAGGAAATTGGTCACCTTTACTTCACTTTACTTTATATCTTTATATCCTCCTCTTGGGAGATAGAAACATGTTTACAAATAACATATTAAAAGACTAATACAATGTAGTTAATTAAATAATCCACAATAAATGTATGGCTTACAAACATAACCTTGCATAGATAATTACATGCAAACGTACATGCGCGAATATTTATATTTCATACGTACAATGTACATGCCTTGAACATTCAAGTGTACATAGATCTGCACTTATTCACAGTACGTGATCTGTTCATTCGTTTGCGACGGTCAAAACTTGATGTTTTCTTCTAATACAGTGTCATTAAAATAGACAGCATGCGCTTCTTTAACATAAGAGAATGTCAATCTACAAAAATCTTAAAGTCTACATTTTGCATTAAACTGTTTTGGCATTTAGCACCGAGTAATACATACGTGAAGCCTTCAGCAATCATGTTTTCTAACAATGTCATTATTTCTCTGCCAATCATATTACATATATTTTCAAAAAAACGTTTCTCTTAATGGCAGCGTGCATAAGCAAATTGACATAATATGCTTAACTTTGTCCGTGAACACTATTCACAAAGCGGACACACTGTACTAACGAAAGTCGGTCTGGAGGTCCAGACATGTTACTATTAATGATCTTTATACTCTTTGACTAAACTGGTATAATGCGAGACGTCGTAAATATGATCTATAATAATCCCTTCAGACAATACGTCCGTGGCCAATCATATGGTAAGACTCCACTAAATCGGTGGGACTTGGAACCTGTCAATTTATGTAGCGAACTTGCGGACCATTACATAACTTATATTTCCTCCATAATTGAAGAGCACCGTATAGATGGCTGTGGCTATTGAT
Organism: Saxidomus purpurata; assembly: GCA_022818135.1. Lineage (NCBI taxonomy): Eukaryota > Metazoa > Mollusca > Bivalvia > Venerida > Veneridae > Saxidomus > Saxidomus purpurata. The sequence goes on along the minus strand of JAFMSR010000018.1, from coordinate 16,704,141 downwards.
TGGTCGAAAATGATTTGTAGCATTAATTTTTTCTATAATAAATTATGTATAGAAAAAGGGGCATTTTATGGTGTGACTAAGGCGATTCTACAGATTTATTGGGGTGTAAATACTCAACGAATGTTTAGGTATGCGGACAGAGCTTAAATGTTATACAGTAAGTCTACGGAAAAATATTTAGTTGAATCATAAACTACCATTATAGCATAAGGCGTTTGGTCTGATTCAATCAGCAGCTTTCGAATGTGCCTTTAAAATTAACTGTTACTAGTTTCTATCAATCGGTTTAGCAACAGAGACGGGCAGAAACGTATGTCGACAAAAAGATACAAAAAGGATAAGTACATATAAACTTGAACTAGTGGTGGTGCACTAAAGCCCTCTTAAAATCATTTCGATTGATTAGATGTGCTTTAAGTTCACCATACTCTTTCGTGTCTTAATCGGTACGACCTGTTCAAATCATTTCATCTTTGTGATATGCTAATTAAAACTATTCACAATGACAGTGAACAAACTCCAACATGGCAACAACAACAGGTCATCTGGAACATATACTGGTACATGCTCTTAAATATCATTTAGAATAATTCTTTTTTCCGATACGTGTTCCCGACCTATTTACATACAAAATAAAGGGAAGTCATTCATAAATGTGACAAGATTGGTTTATGGTTCTTAAATATAAAACTTCCTCACAAATGCCCACTATTGATATCTGTAATGTAAAATCACTCCCTTATATAGCATTGCAGTTAGATTATTAACTGTATCAACTCAATCCTTTCGATACTTTTCGAGTGATAACAAGAAATAAGTCTGACGAAGGAACAGACGAACGGACAAAGCGGCGGCTATATGCGCTTCGGTGAGCATAAAAGGTAGAAAGTAATCTGGAACAAGTCAACTGCAATATCCTTTTTGCGATAGCCTCTCTGGAGCTATTTCAAATGCACCGAGGGTCGTAATAAGAAAATAATTGAAGAATTGATTTTTAGTTTGATATAATTGCTACTAAGTGTTCTTCAAACAAATAACTATTGTTTTATCATTCATGGATGTGTGATCACTTTCAAGTAATGATCAAAGAAAAGGACATTGACGCGAAAGACGTAAACGAGGAAACATAATAGCAAGTCATATTTTAATAGTTCTGTGTCTCGTCGGCATACAAGATTGCAACGCAAATATTTGCTGTGAGATATGTCACTGCCTTGGTGAGTGCAGAAATATTACAGTAAACAAGCGTCTTTTTATTATCTCGTCGGCATCTTGCATATAAATTAGAACTGTTAGTTCACGGTCTGGTTTGTCATTTATTTTGAGCTTGCAAAAGTATTTAAATAAACAAGTGCAAATTTAATTCCAACATATCCCCCAGACTTTTTCAGTCTGACGAAGATATGGTCCTGCTTATTGATAAAAAACTAAAATTAGCCGCAAAGACTATCTGACATTTGCAAAACAAATAACGTCTTCCATTGTTGGCCTTATCTTCCAGTTTTTAACCTTAACCAGTACTGTAGAACGGCAGCGAAACATAAAAGTATTTGTATAATAAAGGAAACCCTTTCTTCTTTACAATTGAATTAATTAGAGCAAGCTTATAATCAGATCTTGAGAAAGAGCATGTGGGGAGGAATAACTGTGAATAGAGATTGTAAAAAGGAGCAGGAACGATAACTATGATAAAAGGAGCAGGAACGATAACTATGGATAGAGATTGTAAAAAGAGAAGGAACGATAACCGGTAAATTGTAAAAAGATGGAACATATATTAGTAGATGAAAGAGAAGAAATGATAACTAAGGATAGAGATTGTAAAAAGAGAAGGAACGATATCTTAGGATAGAGATTATAAAATAAAGGAAGATATTAGGAGAGAGATTGTAAAAAGAGAAGGAAGGATATATTTTGATAAAGATTGTAAAAAGAGAAGGAACGATATATTAGGAGAGAGATTGTAAAACGAGAAGGAACGATATATTAGGAGAGAGATTGTAAAAAGAGAAGGAAGGATCTATTTTGATAAAGATTGTAAAAAGAGAAGGAACGATATATTAGGAGAGAGATTGTAAAAAGAGCAGGAACGATATATTAGGAGAGAGATTGTAAAAAGAGAAGGAACGATATATTAGGAGAGAGATTGTAAAAAGAGTAGGAACGATAACTAAGGATAGAGATTGTAAAAAGAGAAGGAACGATATATTAGGAGAGAGATTGTAAAAAGAGAAGGAACGATTTATTAGAAGAGAGATTGTAAAAAGAGAAGGAACGATATATTAGGAGAGAGATTGTAAAAAGAGAAGGAACGATAACTAAGGATAGAGATTGTAAAAGAGATAGAACGATATTTTAGGAGAGAGATTGTAAAAAGAGATGGAACTATATATTAGGAGAGAGATTGTAAAAAGAGAAGGAACGATATACTAGGAGAGAGGTTGTAAAAAGAGAAGGAACGATATCTAAGGATAGAGATTGTAAAAAGAGAAGGAACGATAACTAATAAATTTAAAAAGAGAAGGAACAATATATTTGGATATAGATTGTAAAAAGAGCAGGAACGATACATTAGGAGAGAGATTGTAAAAAGAGAAGGAACGATATGTTAGGAGAGAGATTGTAAAAAAAAGAAAGAACGATATATTAGGAGAGAGATTGCAAAAAGAGAAGGAACGATATATCAGTAGAGAGATTGTAAAAAGAGAAGGAACGATATATCAGGAGAGGATTGTAAAAAGAGAAGGAACGATAACTAAGGATAGAGATTGCAAAAACAGTAGGAATAATATATAAGGAAGAGATTGTAAAATGAGCGGGAACGATAATTATGGGCAGAGATTGTAGAAAGAGATTGCAGTTTAGAAACAAATCTTGGTAAAAACCATTAGGAGGTTTGAGAGGTTTTGAAATGTTGTTTTTGTAGTAATTTGATCATACACATTTTAATTGCGTCATAGAAGACGCTCTTTGCTATTTCTGTTGCGTCATTGACAAAATGAGTGCGTCAAAACCGCAAAAACGCGCTCTCGCGGAAACACTGAATTTAGTGTATCCTCTTTCACGGGTTTTACATTTCTCATGTCACACCGGTCTGACTAGAAAACTGATGGGATAAAACCCGCGTAGGAAAATAGTTCTATACAGAACAGATACCTCGTTGATTTAAGTTACAAATTATAAGAAAAACAACAATATAATATTATGCTATTCTGAAATGTTTTGATATTATTTAGATCTGTTACTATATAATTTTTAAAACAGAGGGCAGTATAATTCGTAACAACGGAATATATGGAACTACTTGTTTGTATGTAAAGAGTTCGGCCGTAAGGAAGCTATACTCTGTTAACATTGGATCCGATTGAATAAATCAATCGATCCAAAAAGCAATATCTAAATATTCTTAATCAGGTTGGCCAGTCCTTATCTTTCTGACCCATTGCTAGGTCATAACTACGAATGTTTTAACTTGTCAGACGTTCTTCCGTCGCTGTCCACTAAAAACCCTATTATGGTAGTGTCACTTGCCTCCCTGTGTGAAAACCATTAATGATTTTCAAGCTAGAATTTTATCAAAGTGATGTACATTCTTTAAAAGGTAAAAACTACAGGCGGCTAAGTAATGTCGTCTAGGTAACAAAAAATGAATAAGGTAGTACCAGAATATAATTATATAGTTTACATCACATGTGACTTCCTACATCACGGAAAACACCCGTTTGGGTTATATTTCTTTTCATTTAGATACGGTAAACTCCGCACATATCGAGCCCGTCGGGGCCTTTTAAATTTGTTCTTTATACCCGGTGTATGTTATACCCATAAAGCATTTTAATATTAACTAAATAAAGAAAGAACATCTAGCACAGAAAGTGTGTTCGTTATACCCAGAATTTCGCTATATCCGGAGTCGTTATATACGGAGTTTATTGTAGATCTTTAAAATGAATCTCAGAGTAGTCTTGTAGGATATGAAGACGAGAAGTCGTGATAAAAATGTGTTCGGATAAATTTGTATACAGTAGAGGTAAAGGGATATCGATTTTATTTTATCGTGATTCCTTATATATGCGCTTATCAGTACTTCACACTTTCCTGTTGCTTTGTTACTTTGATATATTAAGTACTGTCGTTTGGTTGCTAAGGAATAATTACTGAGAATTTGTATTTGATTCTCCTACGCACGTATTAGTTTTTTCTGAAGTCAGGAGTGATATGTCTTTAATGTAGGTCATTATTGTACAATATCCGTAAGTGCATTTGTCTGGACATCTGGAATAAATTCATTAAAATCGCAATATGACCAGTAATTAGTAACATATTAGCCATTTACAAAATTGTGTAATTACAATTTATTGTGCAATACAAAGCGAGTGGATGCTATATAATTGCCATATTCCCAGAAAAACGATTAATCAATGTCTAACCTCTGGCCAAACATGTCTTTGCAACAAATGCAGATCATGATCATTCTGCACGGAATTCACTAGTCTGATCGTGATCTTAAGTCAAATAGTTGTCCTTATGCGCATGTGCGCCCCTTTCAACAAATAATGTTTAAGTTCGAATTAAAATATGTACAATTCTAGATGGTAATGTTAAACGCCAAACAACTATGTATGCGTGAACGCACTCGAAACCACACAATGTCAGTCAATTATGCATGCAAACACAGGAACTTCAGCCCGCCGGAAAAAGGAAAACAACGGAGCAAGACATGTCCCAAAACTATCTAGAAAATCAGAGATATAGCCCTAGCAATCAATAGGTCACCGAAACAGATTGATGTGCCCTCATTTAGGATCAAAACTACAAGTTATATTTTTATGTCACCCCGAGCGTCTTTGATATTTTTTTTAATCAAGGAAACACATGTTATTCTGGTCGCGACTAAATCAGGCCAACTAAACGGAGATAGTATAATGAATGGTGGCAGTTTTTAGAATATTTTGCAATGATATTTGAGTGACAAAAATATTTAATGACCTTAATGAAGTGTTCAAGAGAAGACATTAAACTGATTTTTACCGCCATGATTTGATATCATGATGGAGTCAAATATAGACGCTTTAGTTTCACTTTTACCCGACTGGTGGCAACGGTGATTCTGCTTTTGCGACCAGTGCAGATCATGATCAGCCTGAACACCCATGTAGTCTGCTCACGACCTGCATTGTTCGCTATTTGCCGAGTATCTCTCTAATGAACACCCATTTGTCCAATTCAGTTATGGTACTGACGTCCATTTAAGATATTTAACATAGTAAGAGTTAAACTACAACAATTCATTACATTAAACCTAGTGTTGCTGCTTCCACAAGTTGTTTCATCTTACAAAAGTTGCTTATAACGAATCCGGATATAAAGAAATTCTGGATATAAGTAACAAATTGTCTTGGCCGGACTTTGTTCCTTCTTTATCAATATTGAAATGCTGTATGGATATAACAAACTCCGGATATAAGGAACACATTTATATGGTCACGTGGAGTTCGTTATATACAGACTTCACAGTTACACTTTAATTAATGATTGCTAGCAAGTTTTCAGTAGTGCCTGTATATACATTGTATAAAACTTTATTAAATTTTATCATTACTAATTTATGCTTTTTCTAGACTTACTTTGCATACGCCTTTTCAACTAGAGAAATCCAGAACTCTTCAGGGGCGGAGGAGTGAGCGAATAGAACATGGTTGTTGACTGTCGGTAATAGGTCATCTATATAAACATCTGTCCAGTCACCAAACTGCCAAAATCTACAGTGAAACTTCCCGTTGTAGTCATGACAACCGATGTTATAATCATCCGGTATGATCTGAAAGAAAAGAAATACTTAAAATTATTTAACGACCTTTTAACATTTTAACATATTTAGTAAAATTTATTTTACGTCTTTCAGGCAGAAACAGCCGGGGATTAAGCTGAATCAACCGTTGAAATCGTCTTCCCCGATCCACCAGAAATGACCAACAACTGTTTCTTTTTTATTTTCAAAATCTACCCACGTCATTTTAAGAAAAAATAAAGGGATGTCGTCAATATATGCCTACTTTGTACTTCTGATTTACAGCTGTGTAAGAAGTGAAAATTAAATTTGGACAAATATTATGTTGACGTCATTTTTTTCACATTTAGCGTTTTTAAGGAATGGAAAATTCAATAAACCAGAGAATTCCACAGTATAACAGTTTATCGATCACATTTCAAACAGATATATTTTCTCTTCCCATTTTTATCAAATGACATTTAATGAATTTTTGATATTTCACTTTAAGATCTTTATTTATTAACATTAAATACAAATAACCGCAACCATAGAAACAATTAACTATATAGATATACGTCTGTACCAGAAATTATGGTTTCCATAACAACGAAATGTTTTAATAGTAAAAAATGGTGAAATTTACAAGAGACTTGAAATTAGCTGTATAACATCTAAATTTTCTTAGAGAAAAGACTTTGAGTGAAAAGGGAGTTCTACATTAAAAAAATTACGGTTTCCTAAGACACCAGTAATTGTTATATTTGACGAAAAAAGGGGGTTTTTTTTTTTTCAAATGATCAATACCATCAAGCTACATATGTTGGAAAATAAAGTTTAAAAATACGATTTTGGTTTTGAAATGACCATGGAACTAATTTGCAAATTCTTTTCTGTACATCGCGCGGTCTGAAATCATTAAAGATTCGAGATTTGTATAACCAGCTTGTGCGGATGATGGATTGGGTAGTTGACCTTTATACTTCTTACGATTATTATTCTTATATAAATAAAATCTCCTTAGAACGATGACTTATCCTGCACGAAGAACAACAAACTGACAGTCCTATTGACGTTTGTTTTAGAGGATGGCCTGTACTACCGAAGCTCTTCGTAGAGCAATAACCTCTCCTCCACCAAACAACAACGAATTAGCCAAACTTCCAACAGAAACGGAGTGTATTGTGAAACTACAACAAAAGTTACGGTGTTCGGTTAGGAACACTATCCCTTTCTAATTTCTAAAACAATATTATGAGCGATAACGCAAAATTACGATGGCATTATAGGCTGGGAAAAACATTGTGCATTGCCTTTACTGCGCGTTGTTGTCGTTACTTTCGTGCATCGCAATTTCGCCCAGTATATTATAAAGAAGAAAATACCCCTAACGGACCACTATATAGATAGCACCGAGATTTAACTTGAAAGTCTCAAAATAATTTGATGTCAAATGACTTCATACCGCTCCTGTATCGCTGATTTAATACGCTTCACACGAAATGATTCGTGACAAAAGTAAGACACCAAGAAAAAAAACACAATCTCCGATCCAAGATATAACAACTTTCAAAGGAAGTTCAAGTAGAGAATCTGTTGATTTTCAACTAAAAGTATGAACTATATATGGATTGAAATAGCATGGCAAATAAAGTGATATTAAACCACTGTCAATGCGTTGGGGGATTTATATAAAAGTGCTTTTCACAAAAAATGAAGTGCTCATGGAATAAGATGCTTAGAAATATCAATTTATCTCTCTTATATGCATTTGGTTGTCATTTCATATGTACAGCTTTTTTCAGGAACAATACTTCTGAAAGTCACTTTAAGATATTTGATCATTTGTTAGATATCACTAGACAAAACGAAAAACATATAATGAAGCATCCAAATAAACTCGCATCAAGAACGTTGATAATCTTAGTATATAAACTTCTTCATAATCGAACGAAAATGTATTCGTATTTCTGTAAATTGGATAAAATTCGCAAATATAAACATTTCCACAAAGTTTGATTTAAATTACATTTGCAATGTGGTAGATGTGACTCCGCGGAAATAAATTGCTAACGGACGGAAAGGCGAACGGACGGACGGACGAACGAACGACCAGCACCACAACATTGTTCGGCCCTTCGGGTGTATAAAAATGGACCCAGCGATTCTAAAATACCAAAAACGAATACAAAAACATCGTTAAATACCTTGGCGATGAGCTGCGGCTTTTCGGCTATTGCTGATAGCGTGGATAGGAACCAGCAATCGTTAAGGTCACCCTGCTTCATATCATGGCGGCTGGTTCCATCTGATATCAACGTTGCATTGGGATGTATACTCTAAAATATAGAAGTTCCATAATCAATGGTCAATGTTTAACCACCAGTCTATTTTTGAATCCATGACTTGTCTTTCTGATTTATTTCATTTATTCCATACGTTACTTCTGACGTCATCCTTAGAATTCAAACAGTGCCCAAAGCAGACTTCAATTAACCGCAGATTTGTCGCATTCTTTGGTGAGGTGAGGGTATTGGATAAGATTTCGATTTTTGTAACGATACTAGAAACAACATTACTGTTACTGTTACGTGTTTAATTAAATTCGGAAACGTAACAGTACAATTATTTGTACACAATGGGGTTTTAAGTCTGACTTTCCACTGTGCAATATAACCAGATGCTTTTCTATATTTTAACTGCATAAAACTGTTGAAAATATTTTATTTTTTTCAAATTTAATTGGCAAATAATGATTTAATTATCTCATGGACTGTGTTTTTATCTTTTATATGTATATGTAAGTATCTTGAATAATCATTAAACTGAACTTATAAGAAAACAATGATTCGTGATTTGTCTAACAAAGTACAGCTGCTAAAACCAATTTAACTAAGTGTGTTAATTGTTCAACGTCAGCATAACTTAACAACTACAAGAAAAGAAATAAAACTGTTGTTTGGCTGTGTTTTAAAGTACTTATATAACAGTACGGATAAATATAGGCAACCCATGACCTTCAGTCTATTCTGTGAGAGGTTATACAGTGATTTCAACTTTCAAGTCAGCGACTATAACCACTCGGCCACGGAGGCGGACTCTTCGCTACTTGCTTAAAAGAGGCATTTTAATCATCAATTTTTTGTTTCACATTTTGCAACTTCGAGCTTTATATATTAACGATTTAAAATATGCGTGCTTTGAATAATTTCCTCGTTTTCGGAAATAACTTCTCAGTGAAAGCAAATCTAAAGGAAACATGCCATCAGTTAAAACTCTGATTGGGTTTTAAAATGAGCCCAGCTTTGATGAAGTACCAGATTGTTTCAGAAATTATGTCAAGTGCATATATTCACATTATATTCACTATCGAGACATTACCTTGAATACACGTATTTCTGATATTTCAACGCTGGTTTATTTAAAATAGATTCGACTTTTTCAGGATTCCATATGAGGGTATTGTAATATTCCAAAATGAACATGTCTGTATCTAAATTTGGATAGTCCTATTAATTTCTCATATAGAGGTGCCCAATAAAGGAAGCGAACTGAATAGTGAACACTACAGCTCATGATCACACTGCATGGATCTGAAGGTTAATCCTGATCTACACTGGTCGCAAAAGGAGAATCAATTTCTGGTTGAAGAGATCTCGTAATACACATGTAGATTTTCTGTGTGCTTCTGTTATAGACGCATGTACTAATTAGCTGTTCGCAAGAAGTTGTAGTTACAATTTAATTTTTATATAAATGTAGATAAAAATGTTGTTCTATTTCTGATGAGTCAGTTCATTTTTCATCATTGAACAAGTTGCTTGAACACTAAAATGTATGTTATATGTGTTCTTAAATCAGAAACATAGCTATAGTACAATACTTGTGTGTGTTTGCTGTGACTACATTTCGCCATGGGGCGGTAGTACTGGGCTCTCATTTCAGGAAGGCAATATATATCCTCCGTAAGTAACTGTCAAATTTCTTAAATAGGGGACATGTTGGGCAGCAGGACCCGAACACATGACCCTCAATCTATGAGAGGTAACAGTGATTTCAAGTCAGCGACCACGGAGACGGACCTTTGTCATTGTGTAAAAGTGTGTGAGTTGTGTACTAAATACATTTTTTGTTATTCAAAAATTACACATACATATACAACAAAATATATTTTACCCCTGGTCTTTTCCAGACAACCTGTTTTGTTAGGCTTTTCTTCCGGAATATTGACTCAGTCTTTGCTGGAAACAGGTCGTCAACAAATAGTCCGTCTTGTTGGTTCCCGCGTATTCCAGGTTTCTATAAACAAAACATTAGAAAATGTTAGATAAATACAGTCTAAATTTAGTCTTAAGTTAATGTATACATTCTTAATTTTTTCTTTGTTCTTCGATTTCAGATATAAAGAAAGTACATTTTTTTTTTAACTCTGCAATCAGGAATCCTTTTGCCCGGTCCGGAAGCGGTCCGGATTATACAGTTTTTACTGTACTGTCGCGCTAATTTTCATGTACAACTGGAAATTGTATGGTCAGAAACTTTGTTCAGGTGGAGAAGAGCGTGACAATAAACGTATATAAATCCACCATTTATGTAAGTGTCAGTTACATATATAGCAATTCATTTTCTTCTATAGGTTGTAATCGTTAATTTGTAGACAGAAAAAAGAGCGGCTTCTCTTTGAAAATAATTGAACAGAAGTATCGGAAATGATATTCTTTCGAACTCAACCCGTTTCCTGTAATTTGGTGTGTTGATTAGTACTTGCGACCTCCGTTTTTTACAATCTTTTTATCTCCTGATATTTCTTTGAGCATTTTCTTATAGTTCATTCTTTAAGGAAAGTATCAAAGTCATTGCAAGTATGGAAGCCCTGTATGGACATCTAACTTCCTAACTACTGACTTCCAACTTCATTACCTCTAACTTCCAATTTCCTTACTTCTAACCTCACACTTTTCTTTTACTTTTAACCTCTAACTTCCTTACATTTAACCTCCAACTTCTATACCATTGACTTCCAACTTTCTCACTTCTAACCGCCAGCTTCTTTACTTCTAACCTCCAACTTCCTTACTTCTAACCTCCACCTTCCATACTACTGACTTCCAACTTCCCCACTTCTGACGTCCAACTTCCACACTTCTCACTTCTAACTTCCTTACTTCTAACCTCCTACTTCTAACTTCCTCCTTCTGACTTCCAACGTCCTTACTTTTGACTATATTTTCTTATTGATAATCTTCTGATTCCACTCAACCCACAAGTCTTACTTCAAATTCATTACGTCTGATTTCCAACTTCCTTACTTCTGACATCTAGCTTCCAACTTCATTGATTCTTTTAAAGTATTACTGCTTTACTGATAACTACTAAAGTTGAAAGCTTGAAGTCTTGAAGAACTGAACTTAGAAGTCCCCCGAACGCTTCTATGATTACCTGCTTTATTACAGTACTACTGTATTTAAATCGGGACAAAATTATCTGCCATTAGTAGCAGACGACAGAGGAGATGAAAAAAGAGTCTCTGCAATACGAAACATTAGAAAAAGGATTTTCTGAACGAAATAAATTGCGTTTTGTTGCATTTCATTGAGATCTAAAAAAATCACAGAATAAACTACATTAGTTACTTATTGACCTCATTTATAATAGTGCTACTCCTAACTTGAAAGGCAGATGTTAAAGAAGATTTAAGTAATCACTACAGGACTTCCCGGAATGTGCTGTACGTTCGTCAACAACTCAGCATTGCTTTAATTCCGAGCTTATACGAAATGGCATTTCGTTTTTATTCAAATAGCAAACGGAACTTTTGTTGACAAGATGTCTCATTATGAGAAATTATTGAACTTTATTCTGCCGTGATCGATCATAACTAGCACTCCATCAGATGCTGGCGTTCCATTAAACGTGAAATTAACTCAGCAGGAGACGTTGTTTGTGTCTTATCTACCACTTTGAAACCAAATAATGTTTTTAAAATTGAAAATTGATAATAAAAATTTAATCAAGAAAACCAAATAAGGCGCTTGAATAAACATATTCTTAGACTTGTTCCCTTTTTTAAGTAATCAAGCCAGTATAAATCAAATACAGCTCCTAAACAAAACAAAATTAATAATAAAATTGTAATCAAGAAAACCAAATAAGGTGCTTGAATGAACATTTTCTTAGACTCATTCCTTTTTTAAAGTAATCAACAAGTATAAATCACGGATTTAAGCCTATTTCAAGCTGTGTAGATAAGAACGGTTTCTTCTTGCAGGTACACCTTTACCGCCTCCATGATTAGCTACGCAGCAAGGAAGGCAAGGGTTCAATCCCGTCTTCGGCAACACGAAGTGTGTCACTGGGCATGTCACTGGGCAAGGCATACATACACAATGACACTTTTATATCCGTATAAAAAAAATTATACACATCTGTAATGTGGTACAAGGAATGGATTTTTCTTTTACATTGACATTGACATTACATTTACAGTGACATTAGGCACAGTTTTTAAAAGTAAAATTCCAGCTGAAATAGGTGTGTGTGGAAAGGATAGAGGAAATAATAACTTTTAACCCAATGCAACACATTTTTCCTGCTACCAGTACGAAATACAAAAAATCTAATAACTTTCCAAATATTACTTTTCCTATTTTGACTGGGAGAGTCAATTTAAGAAATAAACAAATACATGCGGAGTTGCTTCCCTTCCACTGCTGAACAACACAAATAACACAAGGGAGATCACTGCCAAGGAAGGAATTATTATTTCATCAGTCCATTTTTTTTTAATTTCTAAAGCGCCAACTTCAAATATTAATGCGGCATTATCATTAGTTTAACACATTTAAATGCACAGCAACCGAAAATTGCTTTTATAAAACTGTCACCAAAAATATACTATGTGCAGTAAGATGCGCATAATGTCACTTTAAGTAATTGGTGATACTTTTTGTCGTTGTATACATTGATATCACATGTTCAAAACAATATTTATAAATGGGTCTTTACTCATAAACTGTAAAAGTGGGTTTTATTTTAGCTATTTTGGGCAAGAAGAAGAAGTCGCGAACATAGGAAATAGTGAAAGTGTGAAGACAAATCTTTACCAATTATTCAAAATCCCATGTTCACGAATTGTTCAGCTTCCTTATGCATGTAACAATTTTGCGAAATGTTGCGGACTCGAAAGTTACCCAATTTGGAGTGTTCTTACAGACTTAATTCATTTCTTATGAATATTACAAGGGTGAGATGCAGTCACTATATACATTACAGAGTTTCTATAAAGTATGCATTAATTCCTGCATGATTGTTTATGATTATTTGGTAGAGGTATTATTAGTGGATAATTTTCAGTGATACTGTATCGCAAAACTTGTCACCATGTATTGCTAGAATATAAGAGTTTGTCTACTATACACTACTAGTTATATCTAAGGATTCTATAGGCATCTCAATGAGTAGTGAGGTGGTCAAGTGGTTAACGCTCTGAACTACAAATCCGGAGGTCCCCGGTTCGAATCCCGACAGCGGTACCTGAAATTTTAGAAACACTTAACAGAGATGAAACTGGTTAGAAACCCAGAGGTAGTCTTGTGTGCTCGGTGCTACTTGTATACAAATGGGTGTATTCATAAGAGCTATGGTCTGGTATACGGACTCTCGTATATCTGCATCTATCTCTACAACTTCTCTGCGCCTGTCAGGAGTCTTGGCAGTTTCACCTGAGGAAAATCCTTGGGTCGTCCGAGACTATATACAATCAAACTCAACCAAGGAAACTAAATGTTCTAAATGGAAAAGGCAGACCAGCCTACGGATTGCCTTATTGTAAGATGATTTAGGAATAGAAGATCAAGGAAAAACTTCTTGAAAATTAAAAAAAAACATCTTTTAGAAAATTGCTTAGTAGCGCGCTTAAAATGGGACAGGAACGTAGAATATACGTTCCTGAATGGGAGTATATTTTTGGTATACTTGTCAAAAAATAGTTCGCTTTTAAAGTTAGTAAGGTCGATATTAAATTATTTTCGCAATAGTCAATATTAGCAGTTCTTAATGACCGCGTTTTGATTGGTCATTTCAGAAATTCACTTAAAGTGCCATTAGCACATAGTGTTTTTTTGATGTCAGTTTTATAAAAGCAATTTTCGGTTGCTGTGCATTTAAATGTGTTAAACTAATGATAATGCGGCATTTGTATTTGAAGTTGGTGCTTTAGAAATAAAAATATTGGACTAATAAAATAATAGTTCCTTTCTTCACAGTGATCTCCCTTGTGTTTTTGTTGTTGTTGGTAGAGATTTCGGCAGTGGAAGGGAAGCAACTCCTGCATGCAGTTGTTTTTTTTTTGATTGACTCTCCCAGTCAAAATATGAAAAGTAATATTTGGAAAGTTATTATTTCTTACTGGTAGCAGGAAGAGTTTGGTGTATTGGGTTAAAAGCTATTATTTCCTCTACTCTTTTTACACACATCTATTTCAGCTGGCTTTTTACTTGAAAAAATGATTATAATTCCACTTTCATGTGCACATTCTAATTTGATATCGTGATAATTTCCTGAAAAATATGCAAATTAAATTCGATAGAGAAAAATGTTAGATAAGTTTCCCTCAAACAGGGTAAGCTAGAATCTTTGGGGCACCTGTTCAGAAAAAAACTAACAATAATTGACATGTAACGTTTTTTCGCATTATTTTCAAACTTAAATTGACGTGTTGCACGGAGTGTTTAAATCCGTATTTGATAGAACTTCGTTTTGTCCAGTTGACTGTTAATTTTAATTAATTTTGCTTCATGTTTATTGGAATCATATTTTCGGTACTCTAACATTTCTTGACAGGAACTTTCGTAGTTCGACGAAGTCTTGTTTTATTTTTAAGACTTTTGAGATGTATATCTAAAGAGAAAAACTTACAACTTATAACTTACCAAAGACGAGAAACAAAATGCCAGTTTTTGTTGTTTTTTACCGGATGGTTGATATTTAGATTTTTTACGAAGAAAACGTGCCAAAAGAAACGATGTCTAAATCAACGATAGTTTCTATCAATCGATCTAGTCAAAAACAACGCAATATTAAAGTACATTGTAGTTTATTTTCAAATTGTGATTGCTGCATGTTTTTTTTTTTCACTGATTAAACTGAAAGTCTTTACAAGTCAACCTCTCTCGGTTAAACTACAAAAGCTTTTGTTCGAATACTAGTACTAACCATGTTCTATGTAAAATGTACATGTAAAGAACAGTATTATAATAGTTTTACTTACACTTGCACCGCCTCCGCCCATCATTGACAAATTGATATTTGTCCAGCTTCTTGGCGTCATCTTAGAGATGATTTTGTCGGGTGTCGGCCACTGCCGACGGCTATGTACAACCCTTGGACCCGACCACGCTTGGATGACTTTTGTCGAGTCATTTTTTACGGACGCTGTACAGCCCATGTCATTTGTATCTAAATACTGTAACTGATCTTTCACAAACAAAATTGTCCAACTTAGAAACAGTAAAATGCATCCTGTTTTGTTTGCTTGTTTTGTTTATTTGTTTGTTTTGTTTTGTTTTTCGCGGTACTACATTAGATAACACGTAACGTAATTCAACGTCTGTGTTCTAACGTACCCGTCTTTTTCTCAGCAAAGTAACATTTCCAGCAGACGTCATATAAATCACAAGTATCCATTTCTTTCTCACATATCATCGTAAAAGCGCTAATAGAGTTAACATCTAGAATAGTTCATAAAACATTAACAGTGTCTTAAAGCACTCCATCTAAATATATAACAGTGTGATATGCTTTCTATTCGGAATATCTAAAACATCAAGTCACGTAGTTTTTACCTTCTGCATCATACATCCAGCTAAAATCATATAATGACCATTAATTGTTTTATAAAGGAGTCTGAAATAGTACACGCAAATACTCTCTCTCTCTCTAAATGAAATTTATCAATACCCAAGAATCACGTGGTCAGATATTTTATCGATAGGCAGACTGCAGACGATCAATGCCTTGTTTTCTGTGAATGTAATCAGAATCAAATATTGACTTCGTTTGGAATTCTGAACTTAATTTAGGTGAAAAATAAACACCTCTGATTAGGGCTCCCTGATTACCTTGCTCTAGTATATGTTGATTATGTAACCTTATGTAGGTGCAATTGCATTATAATAGTTTTACTGACGTCAAGGTATTGGCAACTTACGGTGAACATGTACATCTGTACATCCATCGTTTTAACGATTGAAAAGATGGAAACAAATTATCTCGTGTTAGTTAGTATTTGAATATCATATATACTAATCAACCTTAAAGTGGAATTATAATCTTTTTTTTTTTCAAGTAAATATCCAGCTGAAATAGGTGTGTGTAAAAAAAGGGTAGAGGAAATAATAGCTTTAACCAAACACACCACTCTACCTGCTACCAGTACGAAACAATAACTTTCCAACTATTACTTTTCCTATTTTGACTGGGGCAGTATTTTTTTAAAAAAGAAAAAATCTGCATGCAGGATTTGCTTCCCTTCCACTGCCGAAATCTCTACCAACAACTACAACAACACAAGGGAGATCACTGCGAAGAAAGGAACTATTAATTTATTAGTCCGATTTTTTTATTTCTAAAAAACCAACTTCAAATACTAATGCGGCATTATCAATAATTTAACAAATTTAAATGCAAAGCAACCGATAATTGTTTTTATAAAACTGTCACCAAAAATACACTATGTGCAGAAAGATGAGCATAATGTCACTTTAAAGCTGCTCGCTCTCAGTTACCGTTGAAAATTATTTTTTTTAAATTGACATACTTATTCATAAGTATAAAACTAAAGGCTAGAATCAAAATATAAGCAAAAAGGAATTTGCAGAAATCGATTGAAAATGCTGGTTAGACGGCACTGCTACACTCATGTTATGTTTATATTGCTTTTGAATTTGAAAGCGTATTCTTTTTTAATTTTGAGATATACGTGACAGGAATTTATACTGGACCTTTTTTATATGACCATATGTTCTAAAATACGTTATTTACATACATTTTGAAGAACTTTATTTTTTTACCAAAATCTGAGAGCGAGCAGCTTTAACAGACCAGCTGCCTTTAATTATCAACCATTCCAATATCTGCCCACTTATTTTCTTAGCTATCAATGCACGAAAGCTATCATATCTTGCATTTATGGAGACATTTGGGTAGATACCTCCATTACATGGATATCAAAATGATTGAGTGGTACAAATTTCATATGGAAGAGAATTTTAAAAGTGGGTTTCCCAAGGAAGAGTATCAAGGCTATAACCCATGTTAAGTCTACGGAGGTCTAAATGTTAAATTAGAAGTCTCTGCTATATGATTTGTACCGCTCTATCATTTTGATATTCACGTGACGGAAGTATCTACTCAGTATCTTCATAAATGCAAGGCATGGCGACTTTCATGTTTCGATAGTGAAAATAAACTGGCATATATTGGAAGGATTGATAATTAAATAAAGAAGGAAGAATGCAAGTCGTGCGTTAGAAGTTAAATTCTGTATATATTCAAAAGGAAAAAAAACAAGTTTAATAACAGTTTAATACCTATTTTATTATTCATGCAAAGTTTGTTATACCTATCATTTATATTGTAAAGGATTTTGATAATAATTGTGTTATTTGTGATTGAAATTCGATGCTTTTGATATTCATATGGTAAATATCATTGTTATTCTGCAAGTAATGTTATTATTTGAGTCTATTCGAGTCTAATAAGTTACGGCTATGTAACATACGGCCCAGTGGACCTATAACTCACCTGTTAACAGAATTAAACAAGAAACATATATAACAAATGTACTGTAAACAATTTACGCAAACATTCGATCATTAATACAAATGATATTGCAACATTCGACAGGTAGAGATTGTCATCCAATGAATGAGTCAAGTTTAATATACAATTCAACCTCTCTACAACAACACCAAAGGGAACAACATTGTTTTGTTGTTGAGGAGAGGTTGTTGCTCTATGGAGGTTAATTTGTTCAGATACAACTGCCATCGTAGAGAGGTTTTTTCTCTTCGGAGGTGTTGTTTCGACAGGTTAGACTGTACGTTTACAATAGTGAAAAGAATGAATTATGGGCGTTAAAAAAAGTATCATACAAAATGACTGTAGGTAATAATAATAATAATAATAATAATAATAATAATAATAATAATAATAATAAATTCTTTATTTTGAGAAGGTAACATATTATGACATTTAGGTCGTTACTCATACTGTTTTTTCGACCATGTGTATAAACGTCATATTTGTTGTTCTTCAATTTCATGATGTCACATTCATATAGTAACGTATAGTATTGGTACAATGTTACTCTTACGGATATTCCCGGAGTTTGATTGGTTGGATGCAAATGTTTTCACTGGAGATTGGTCATATATCAGTTTAATGGGCGAAAGACAGGCATCTGTATCATTATCTAAAGACAAGCTTAGCCACCAGACTAGATGATAACATTTCAATAAAACTCCAAGCAGAATTCTACCAATAGGGCTAGATCATCTGCAGTTTTAGGCGGCAAAAGATTTGAATTTAAGTAAGCAGATAGTCACAAAAATAAAAGAATAGTAAAACGTAAATGTAAATGTAGACCTAAGTACTAAATGGCAGTTAACATGTTGATTTACATACTGCATTTCACAATAAACACTTCGAAGTTAACACTATAGTCTTCTTACACTACTGTTTACACTTCACAGTCCCCGTTTCACACGTCAAAATATCACTCTTCATAGCTCACTCTGTCAAGATATGGCAGAACTGCTAAAACGTAGTGTAGTGTCGTTATTAATTCGTGTTTCCGTTGTTATTCAAAAGGTTGAGGGTTGGCGACCAGTCAGTAGGTTCACGGCGTCCTACAGCTATATAGTCGCTTTTTTCAATATTCTGAGATCAATAGCTATAAAAAGAGAAAATCGTTTTATTTCACAAAGTCAAGTCTACGTTTTTTACAAACAAAATACTATAAGACCACGATATTCGTAAAAGAAATACATTTGTAACAAAATATATACATGTAATATCATTGTACAAATTCGTGAATGATTCGTTTTGAAAAATTAAAATACACCATAGAAAGAGAAAGTTGTTTAAATAAATACACTGAAATTACGGAAAGAAAATGGAAATCGCTAAAAATGTCTTACCTAAAACAAGAGAATATCATTTCTTTAATGTTTAATTCACAATCAGAAAGTCAAGTCTATGGGTATTTTTACTTTTCGAGGAAAGGCCTAGTTTTCAAAAACTTCCTAAATACTAATACAACCAATCGAAAATCTTGTTACAAACTTTTTCGTGCTAATCTAGCCAATCAAAATTAGATCACAAAGTGTTGGACACGTAGCTCTGTAGTCTTTAGCAACAAATTTGTGATAAAATTTAGGTTTCCGTTTGACAATAGCAAAAATATGGCCTAAGCCGTTTTTTTTATCATAATTATCAACAATAAATTATTACACTGTCAAATTACTTATCAAAAGACATATGACTTAACTATTTGACATTTAAAAGAGAAATTTACGAAATGTATATGTAATTATACTTTTCAAATAACAGATGGTTACTAAATTTATACCTAAAAATTATTTTGACACCATAAATACATTTTCGAAACGAATTAAAAAGTTGAACAACTCTGGCCAAAGACTATTTCTTAAAAATTGACCACATAAAAGTAGACGTAAACAGCCGAGTACCCATCTGTCGCTGGTTGTTCGTACCTTATCTAGGAACACCCTCTAGATGACGGGACAGATAGTGATGATCAGTCACTACCTCGTATACGCTGGCTGCCAAGTTGATTCAATACGTCTTAGCCAGAGCCAACTGAGCGCGCTCTCTCTCTCTCTCTCTCTCTCTCTCTCTCTCTCTCTCTCTCTCTCTCTCTCCCTTGCAGCTGTCCCAAGAGCATGAACTGAAGACTTGCGAACTCTTCATTTGTTACCCACTGCTCCTAGCATTCCCCACATGGACTGATGGAAAGCCTCTACTGCGAAGACCCATGTGTTCCAACCTCAGGGACAGTAAGCTCTTCGGAGATTTTGACCAAATAACTATGTCGCAGAGAAGTGTTGATCACTTCCCTAGGGAACTTCAACTTTCTCCCGGTCAGCCAACACTTCCAAGTTCTTTAAGTCCGTAAAATATTTGTTAATGTTGTTGGCCTTTCCTCTTCTTCTCTTTCGGACGGGGTTCCTTTCAGCTTCTGCGGTCTCTCTTTAGTCTCTCCTTCGTCCTCGATCTTACTTTCTCACACAATGGACTGTGGGGTCTTCTGAAAGTTTCCACAGCTTCAAATTTGTCGAAGAAGGCAACGTGTCATACACGGATCGAAGAAGAAAGCTCAGTTGGTGTGGTTGGTATCTCCACAACTCTCGCCAGGTTATCTATACCTCTCTGGTAAGTTCCACTTCGCTTGGCATTCAAGCTGGACCCTGCTGATGACCGTGTCTCTTCTTCCGTATTCCCTCTGTCTGTACCATTGATCTTCTCTACAGCTTTCTCCATCGATGTCGGTGTCCTTTACCTAATCCTTCCCTATCCCTGCTTGTTGTACATACTATTATGTCCTGGAGCTTGAAACTGTACTGCGTGACTTACTGACCATTTCCTTTCTGTTTTGACTTCTCTCCCTCCTGTGCAACTGATCTCGTCACCCGAGTCTCTGAATGTTAGTGTGAATTGCACCTTAGCAACTTTGTACCCCTCTAAAAGCGAGTTGATAGGCATCTGCAGTTTTGTTGGCTGGTCGTGAAATCCAATTCTGACGAATGATAGTGTCAGCCCTATCCATCGCCTCAGATACTTGGTAATCGACTGCTTCGACTTCTCGCACGTGGACAGCAGTATCTTGCTCTTCAGGGGGAATACCCAGTGCACTGTCATGCAAACTTAAGAGATCATCTTACGACACATATGCCGTCGAACCGCTTTCAGTCAATGAAAATACACAACATTCTTACTTCAGAGTTTTCTTTTTTTCTTCATTCTATTTCACAGTGACGTCACAAGGTATCACACGCACTGTCTTGCTGCTAGCCTACACGATTATTTTGTTACTAGTAACAATTCAATTGAGGACATTGAAAGAAACTGGCGCATCCATGCTGAAGCGGAATCCTCACAGATTCGTTGCTAATAAAATTCAATTTTGCCTCTTTAGGAAACAGAATTCCCTCCCTGATACTGAGGCCGCAAACTGTTTAATAAAATATAATATTTTGATATCAGCAGATTCTATAACCACAACATGGCAAACCGTAAAGGATGCATTATGAAATCTGAAGAATTTGAATAAACATTTATTTCTTTTGCTCTGAAAGTAGCCGTGTTGCTTTCTGCAATCACAGATAAAAGTTGCGGTTAAACGTTTAAATCATATTGCCTAGCTCTTTTATAAAAGACTACCGGTAAAGACAAAAACCATATTGCACAATCAATACCTGCTCTAATTATGTCTGCGACATTAGGCCTACATCTACTGCTGCGTCTGCAATATGAAATTATCACGATATCAAATTAGAATGTGCACATTAAGCTTGCTTTGAGATCTATAACTAAATACATGTAGTTAAAATAATCAGTCGATCGAAGCTCGGCATCCCTCTCCGTGGCCGCTGATTCGAAATTACTGTAACCTCTCATTGATTGAGGGTCATGGATTTGAGCCCTAATACCCAGCAAGTCTTTTCGTATGAGAAATTTTTACGGAGGATGGTGTTCTAGTACTATACTGCTCCTTCCCAGGAACGATGGTTAAGTTTAACTACCGTAGTCGCCTGTAAACTGACCGCTTTATAACCGACCGCTTTATAATAGTGTTTGTCCGAAAACGACTGCCTTATTTTAGTGTTTGTCAGGAAAAGGCCGCTTTATTATAGTGTTTGTCCGAAAACGACCGCTTTACTTTAGTGTTTGTCAAGAAAAGGCCGCTTTATAGTGTTTGTCCGAAAATGACCGCTTTTATTATAGCGTTTGTCAAAAAAGGCCGCTGTACTAAAGTGTTTGTCAGAAAAAGGCCGCTTTAATAGTATTTGCCAGAAAAAGGCCGCTTTATAACAGTGTTTGTCATAAAACGACCGCCTTACAGTTAAGGTTATGTTACCCTTGAAACTGACCATCATAATTTTAAGAAAGACATTTATCACTAATTTATACTCGTGGAAAATGACTTCATGTAATATGATCAAACTTTGCCGAAAGACTCTCTTTGGTTCCAGTCGACTGAACAAAATGGCTGCCAGAAGCTCAGACTAGACAAATCTTTGAAAATATTCTACAATTCCCAGAGCTTAAATCTTTCGAGTGAGGCACCGTCTAGTGGATCTCTATCAAGTTTGTTCAAATCTTGTCCCTTACAATTTGTGTTAAACTTACCGTGGGTATTCAATGTTATCGTTTGAGCTATATACTTCTTTTGTATTATGGCAGATGCTATGAAAACATGTAAGTTTCTCTATCAGACAGATATAGAAAATAATATACGATCAGGAAGGTTGGATTTTCAATTTATAAACTAGGATAGTCTAAAAATATTTTACTGACATACGTGTATTTCTTTTCATTCAATGAGAATGAAATTTTTACACGGTTTCATGTATTTTGTTTATTAGTATGCAAATTTTCATTTTTTAATGAATACAAATTAGAGACGTCTTTTCTTAACATTATGGTGGCCACTTTGCACGATAATATCACTTTAAGACTCCATTTTCACTTGAATTTCATTACAGATAAATCACTTCTGCCATTGCAGTAGATTAAAGTGACATTATGCGCATTTTTTTCAAGTAAAAATCCAGCTGAAAATGGTGTGTGTACAAAAGTGTAGAGGAAATAATAGCTTTTAACCAAACACACCAAACTCTTCCCGCTACCAGTATGAAAAAATAACTTTCCAAATATTGATTTTCTTATTTGACTGGGAGAGTCAATTTAAGAAAAGAACAACTGCAGCAGGAGTTGCTTCCCTTCCACTGCCGAAATCTCTACCAACATCAACAACGACACAATCAACTATCATTTTATCAGTCCGATTTTTTTTATATCTAAAGCACCAACTTCAAATACTAATGCTGCATAACCATTTATTTAACACATTTAAATGCACATCAACCAAAAATTGCTTTTATAAAACTGTCACCAAAAATACACCATGTGCAGTAAGATGCGCATACTGTCACTTTAAGAAAAAGTCTTTTCTAGTATTGTTAATGATGGGTTCTATAATGTTGTTGTTGTAGTTAAGATAATTAGTCAAGAAAACATGTTTGACTTCTATATGTACGGATAGTTTTGATAATTAATAGATTTTATTTCTAATGGTGATACGTTGTTTTCATGCTCTGAGACGGTCCATGATATTTTACTGTGGTATTCCCGAATAAGTCTTGGCATAACGTGGCGACATGTA
The DNA here is from genome assembly GCA_022818135.1 of Saxidomus purpurata. Lineage (NCBI taxonomy): Eukaryota > Metazoa > Mollusca > Bivalvia > Venerida > Veneridae > Saxidomus > Saxidomus purpurata. The sequence goes on along the minus strand of JAFMSR010000018.1, from coordinate 16,680,904 downwards.
CGCCTTTACAAGTGCTATTATTGTCAATTTATTTGTATGGTAATAAAACGACAATATTACTGATAAGAAAGAAAAAGAAATAGGTCTATGGATCATGATAAAGCGTATCACTGTAACAAGCCTTCAAACTTCGTGATAAACGTGCAATTACAAACTTCTATTGTTTCCGATAGCTTTCTGACATTTTCGCTGTATCATTTTCCAATCAATCTCATATTGGATCTTGTAGCGTACCTTGCCGTCAATAATTCTACTCAAAATACCTAGAACAATCCATTGGCAGAAAAATAACATACAACTGCTATGGGCAACGATGACCTCATAGTAATAGATATAAAATAATCAAGTGCTTTAATAGTGTACTATCGCCTTTTTTTTCAAGGAAAATTCAGTAGGCTGTTCGATTATTTTGTGACTTAAACAGCGACAAGTTTAATGTTTGTATCGTAGCAGAAAGATAAACGTCATTGCAGACTTTGTAGACCTGAAAAGTCGTGCGTTCTGGTCATGATCTACAATTACGCTGTAACGCATGGTCGCTTTGGGGGGGGGGGGGGGTTGGGGGGGGGGGGGGGGGGGGGGGGGGGGGTTTTTTTTTTTTTTTTTTTTTTTTTTTTTGGGGGGGGGGGGGGGGGGGGGGGGGGGGGGGGGGGGGGGGGGGGGGGGGTGGGGGGGGGGGGGGGGGGGGGGGGGGAGAGAAAAAAAAAAAATTTTTTTTTTTTTTTTTTTTTTTTTTTTTTTTTTTTTTTTTTTTTTTTTTTTTTTTTTTTTTTTTTTTTTTTTTTTTTTTTTTTTTTTTTTTTTTTTTTATTTAATTTTTTAAATAATTTATATTTTTTTTTTTTTTTTTTTTTTTTTGTTTTTTTTTTTTTTTTTTTTTTTTTTTTTTGGTTTTGGGGGGGGGGGGGGGGGGGGGTTTTTTTTTTGGGGGGGTTTTTTTTTTTTTGGGTTTTTTTTTTGGGCCCCCTATATATTAAAAAGGTTACTGTATTTTTATGGTATTAATTAATAGAATTCGGGAGGTAAATGTGGTTAGAAAAGAAGGTGTTTCATAAGTCAGAAATGGTCCTCTCTAACGTTCTGCCATCATCCGTCATCCTCCATAGTCTTCAAGTCTTCCCCATTATGTCACCCTTCAATGTCAACCTCTGTCACCCTGCATGGTCTTTTCCCGAAGTCTTCTTGTGGCTTTCACTTTATAAAACCTAATCTGAAGACAAATACTCCAACAATATTGGGTAGTAAACAGTTCTTTCACAGAAATACAGATCTTTAGGTAAGTCGGTGTTTTTGGCTAAGTAATAAAAACAGCTAAATAGAATACTGAAATTTGAACTTTTGCTTCGTGCAAGACTTTATAGAGACTATAGAGAGTACGCCTAATGGTACCAGTATGGTAAATAGGTGGTACTCGGAACCAGGCTATTTTGTCTAGGGAACTTGCGGACCCACCCTATGTATTTGATTGGCTAAAACTAAGGAAATGCATGGAAAATAATCGCAAAATGATAAAACGCGAATAAAATGGGGAGAACAAAATCTGCATGCAATGTACATGTGAATTATTTGGTATTTTCAGGTACTGTCTATGTTGGTCAAAGACCAGTGACCTGTGGCGCAGGATAGTCTCCTTCATCAGCTAGAAGTCACTGTGATGGCATAATCCAACGGTCAACATATAAAACATATTGTTATTTTTGTGTGTGACTAAGTTGTTTCTACAAAACGAGAAGTGTAATAAAGGGAAATAACTGTTGCGGGGGAAGTTGTTGGAATTCACGTGTTGTTATCTCCCGCCACGAACCTTGAAAGAATGTGAACGAGGAACAGAACCCATGTTGTAATTTAATCGCTCCAATGTCAAGGTCACAACGTTGGGTCAATTGTTCAAACCTTGCATTTCGTTTCTGCTCCTCCTCCCCCCAGTCTTTGGAATGATTGTTATTAAAATTACGTCAAATGACAACGTGCAGAATCTCAGCCGTAAGGTCAAGGTCCCTTTCGTATCTGCTCCATATCTTCTTAACCCCGTGAAGGATTTTCATAAAACTTGGGTCAGATGTTCACCTCAGAACGACAACAGGGCTGACCAATGTTACACTTAGTGTTTATTGGTTGTTCGTGTCTGCTCCATATGAAGGACTTTCATGAAACCTGGATCAAATGTTGATCCTATCAATACGATGTGTAGAACTCGTGTTCCAACTGTGCCGTCTCAAGGTCAATGTCATACTAAGGGGTCATTGTTTTTGCTCCCACTTCATATCTTTTGAATCCATTAAAACATTTTTATGAAACTTGGGTCAAATTTTCAGTTCATCAAAACGATATGTTCATTATATGCAGTGCCTATGTTCAAATCTTACTTGGCCAAGGTCATACCTAAAAGGTAAAAGGTCATGAGACAACATCTACTTTGAATGATTTTCCAGGAAACCTTTTTCACATGGTCATCTTGTAGAGAACGTGCAGCCATGTATCCCCGCTATACAATAACTCGTTCGTCACACAGGTGGAAGGAACATACCTTTGATTTTTTTTCTTAAGCTAATGTCTTTTTCTATGCATTTTAAAATTGATATCAGAATAAATAAAAAAAAAATTGAATTTTTTTTCCGTCATAGCTCTTTACTATAGACAAGGTTCCCAACACACTCTGTATGAAAACAAGCATGTCGCTCCGAAAAACTCTTCCATTTCTTTCAAATTTGAGTTACGTTAAACAAATTTGAACGAATTCTAGAGAGAAATGATAGAGCTTTAAGAAAAAGTTTACTTCAATGGAAAATTCCAAGCCGTTTCCATTCTAAAAGGAAAATACCAACGCTGATATAGCGATTTCCGCTCAAACCAGAAAAATGTCACACATATTCCGACAGTGATTTTCGCTTAATTCTCCACTAATATTGCGGTACTGCGAAAGGCAACCATCAAAACAAGAAATACATATTATTAGACTACAAATCATGTCGTAGATTGTACCTTTACACCAATGTGTTCGATGCTACAGCGGATTTTTCAGTTTTTGTAATTGTCAAAATGTATAAGCGGCCATGAAGGTCCGAGAGGTTGCGCAGTGATTTGTAACAGCTATTCAAGGACATTATCAAAACATATCCGAAGGCGATTGAAAGTAAAAGCATTTAGTCAACAAAAAATGAACGGGTCGTACCGTCTATACATAGTTCCCACATTAACAATATTTACCTCCCTTGTTCTGAATTGTCAGCCATTTTGTATGGCTGCTTCCCTTAAAGTTAGGAGGGAACAATCTACTTAACAATTACAAACTAACCAGATTTATAAACATAATTAATATACTATGCTGATATGGGCAGATGACACAGCAGGTTCAAGAGAATGTGGTTGTCACACATAAATTATCTTGGTACTTTCTTAATTATCACATAATTGAGAAAAATTCCTATTAATGCTTTTTCAGTTTTGCCATTCAAAATGGCTGCCAATTCAGAACAAGGGAGGTAAATATTGTGGATGTGGGAACTATGAATACCTTGAACGAGGTTGGTGGACCCAATAAGCACGATAACAAACAAAAAATGAAAAATCCGCCGTAGCATCGTACCCATTTTGAGTAAAAGTACGATCTACGACATGATTTGTAGTCTAAACATATATATTGCATGTTTTGATTGTTTCCTATCGCAGTAGACTACCGCAATATTAATAGAGAATTTAGTGAAAATCACCGTCTGGAAAATGTGTGACATTTTTCTGGTTTGAGCGAAAATCGCTCTACAGCTTTGGCATTCTCGCGTATAGAATGAAAACGGCTTGGAATTTTCCATTGAAGCAAGGTCTTTCAAATACTATTTGAAAGACCTTGATTGGAGTAAACTTTTTCTTAAGGCTCTATTATTTCCCTCTAAAATTCGTTCAACTTTGTTTAACGTTACTTAAATTTGAAAGAAATGGAAGAGTTTTTCGGAGCGACATGCTTGTTTTCATACAGAGTGTGTTGGGAACCTTGTCTATAGTAGAGCTATGACGGAAAAAAAAAATTCAATTTTTTTTTTATTTATTCTGATATCAATTTTAAAATGCATAGAAAAAGACATTAGCTTAAGAAAAAAATTCAAAGGTATGTTCCTTCCACCTGTGGTTTTCGCACCGAACGTAGGCAGCGAGCGGTAGCTTTTTTGAAAGCTAAAAACACTCCCTGACCTGAGTCACACTTCAGTAAATGGACGGTGTGTTTTGAAATAATCGCAGTCAATTGACGCTCATTGATCGCTTAGAAAGAAAAAGCGTCTGAGTGCAAAATGACGGATATAAACCGGTAACCAGTCACAATTTCGCACACATTAAAAATAAATAAATGGACTTTAGTGCAATTTCCAAGATCAAATTTGGATCAGAATGACCCAGTTTATTTTCGTGTAAGTTGTTGTTATGTTTTAACTTATTTTGGTGCTTCCACATCTGCTTTTAAAATTTACCTGTTTTCACCTGTGTAAAATATTCAGGGGCTGTTGGGAAGTTGTTTACCAGGGTTTCTATTTGAAAAGGAAAATACTGTATGCAGATATGAGGGGGAGGTATATACATGCACTGTATTCATTACTGCATGATCAGTCATGAAGAAAGATAAAAACACATTTCAATCTGTAAATTGAAGACTTTGATTAATGAATGTCGGAACAGTTATGTATGTAATTATTGACCTTTGAAATGTTTGACTGAGTGAGGCCGAGTGCCTGATCTATATAGATACACTATATTATAGAATATGTGTAATTTCCAACAGGCAAGCCCTGTAATAGCCTAATTAATTTGGCGTTTCAGTGTGTCCCCTTTCACAGATCTGATATTTTATAACTGTCACACCTCTACGCCTAATTTTTGTGCTCCATAATAGGCGGAAAGTGTAGTTTCAATATTAGATACAACCGGCTCATAATACACAATTTACCTAGTTCAAATAACAATTTACGCTCTAAAACGAAGAATTAAGTATGTCTTTAAATGAAAATCTTAAGATTTTATGAAAAATCTCACCACTTTATAAAAATCTGAATGGTCAAACCTAAACATGCAAGTTTACACATATGGCATGATATGCCGTTTATTCTTATATTTCACCGATTGAAGCAGGTGTGTAAATAGGTAAAGGTAACTTGGAAGTAAGTATCATTTTTAAACTTAATCCTATCATGTTAAATCATAAATACATTTAAATATTGGATTTTATTGCAGAATTTTGTTGGGGATGTGTTCCCAGCTATTTGCACATCAAAGTGAGACGTAGAAGGCGGACAACTGTAAAATGTCAACCTGTAAAATCGTTCTGCCTTCAAAGTGGAAATAGTGAGACTAGCTCTGTAAGTGACATGGTTAGAATCCATGGAAAATTTATAGCTAAACAATGTATACTTGGATGACTGACCGCATTGGCTCATGGTCAACGGCTACTCTCACTATTTCCGCTTTGAAGGCTGGCTGACATTTTAGAGTTGTTTGCCTTATACATCTCACTGCTGTGTAGACTTCCCCAGCAGATATTATTAGTTCGGCACTTATACTTATAAACGCTTGTTAATCCAATTTTTAATTATATATTAATCATTAAATGACGACATTGATGTTACACAATTACATTAAGTTAATCAGTGTGTTAATAATGATGCTAAGTCTAAGTTCAGTTTACCTGTATACACCAACATCAATCGGTGAAATATAGAAATAAAAATATTGTAATTCGCATAACAATCTTAACTCTACAGCGATGACAGTCGGCTTTATTAACTGGGTACCTGTAGATATACAGCATGTATGTAAAATTGCATGTAACTTAAGTTTAAACATCTAAATTTTTACCGGTAATCGGTGGCACGGACCTATATACACATGGATTGGCAACTTCTGAAAATCGATAATGTGATATCTGGAAAGATGTTTACCCATCATGCTTTGCGCGCGCTCAGTGTTTTCCGGAAATTTTCCGATTTGCGATAGTCGGCAGGTGCCGCCAGCCTTGACAAAATTTTCAACAAACAAAATCGATAAAAGTTACGCATTACGAAAAAAGATAAAGCTTGGAATAAGACAAAAGTTGCATAAAGAAAGAAAAATACAAACTATTGAGCCATACAGTCATATTGAAGTAGACACTATTAAATTTGATTTTTTGTTTACGTTTTTCCTCCGATACGTTCCAAGATGGAGGACAGGCAATAGCTTCCTTCTACATCGCGCTGACAAAATTTTTAACAAACAAAATCGATAAAAGTTACGCATTACGAAAAAAAAGAAAAAAGACAGGTTGGAATGAGACTAAAGTTACATAAAGAAAGAAAAATACAAACTATTGAGTCATAAATATTGAAGAAGACACGATTAAATTTGATTTATTTTTTACGTTTTCCCCAATTTGTTCCAAGATGGAGCACAGGCAGTTGCTGGTCATTCTCCCTTTCCGATAACCACGGATATTGTCCATCGGTGCTAAAATCTCGCAGTCTGCAAGAAAAATGTTGAACTTGTATAGAAAAATACGAGAGTTGCCAATCCCTGTGTATATAGGTCCGTGTTGGTGGTGAGATTTTTCATTTATAATCATTAAGGTTTTCAGGTAAAGTGAAATCTTATTCTTCATTTTTAGAGTCACAGTGGACAAAATTTAAATTTAAATAATCTACATAAGGTATGTTGATAGAAGTTATAACTCGGCAAATAAATATTGACCGTTTGAAATGGCGATACCTTCGTTTTGGTCAGGTGACATGTTACAAAACGTGTAAGAAATAATTAAGTTTTACAGAGTTTTTTTTAGAAATGATAATGAATCTGATAGAATAGATCATGGATTATCAATTCTTGATGAGGGTTTATAGTAATAAAATTATGAAAACAGATAATTTTCCGGCTACATGTATTGCTCTGAATATGCAATATCTATGCTAGGACGTGCATTTGTTGGATTCACCCAATTTTTTCAAAGATCGCGCTTATTTCTGTAATATGTGTATGAAAATCCCGTATACAAATAGATAAACTCAAAAACTGTTAAATCTCTAGTCAACATATTTGTTTACATGAAGTTGAACACTGGTAAAAAATATGAAAGGGAGGCAACTCTAAGAAACATAAATATTATTTTTGTTAAAAAGATTAAGGGAGGCAACTCTTTTTAATATATATATATATATAGTCCTAAGGTTTAAAACCCTTTAAATGCCGGAAAAGGCAATATATATAAGTAATTAAATAAAAATGACTTGATATGGCTTTAAAATAATGATTTAATTAACTAAATTAACTGTGCTACGCGTTTCATACAATTCATCAGGCACAATTGTAGTGAATGACGTTGTTTCCATGACGTTGACGTCATAACTTCCTGCAAGGGAGATTACTGTTGTGAAAATGCAGATAATTAATGTAAATTGATGGCGTTAAGCCTTGGTTTGAATTTGTTTCCTTTCTTTAAATTAAAAAATAAATGTGTTTCAGCTAGGTTAGCAAAAGAAAATTATTTTATTAACAAATTCAAACCAAGGCTTAACGCCATCAATTTACATTAATTATCTGCATTTTCACAACAGTAATCTCCCCTGCAGGAAGTTAACTTATGACGTCAACGTCATGGAAACAACGTCATTCACTACAATTGTGCCTGATGAATTGTATGAAACGCTAGCGTTAATTTAGTTAATTAAATCATTATTTTAAAGCCATATCAAGTCATTTTTATTTAATTACTTATATATATATATATATATATATATATATATATATATATATATATATATAAATATATTTATTTTTTATAAAGATTAAACATGTTAAAGAGGAAGTAACTCTTATAAATAAAAATATGTTATTTTCCTTCAAAACTTTTGATCGGTTCGTTGTTCCTGTAAACATGTAGCCTACAATGATTCAAAAAAGGTGTTTGATGTTGGGCCCTCATATTTTTTTTAATCCTCCATTTTTTAGGTGAGTGATAAAATTTCCCTGTATTTTTGAATTTTAAATAGACAAGTGCTGTATATGTATATTTCGCTGAAACGGAGTACATCAAAATGAAACATATAGGCAAATATAGACAAATAAAAACATGTAAAATTATATGTCTCGTCTGACCTGTCAATGACATCATTTACACGTCATTCTTTCAAAGAATCAGTTTGAAATTGTTTTATGCCATATCTGTAAATACATTGTATTGTACATAAACTATCTGAATATCACTGAAATAATCAATTTTCACTTGTATATGTATAATATGTTTATTTTGAATGTTTCAATTTATATATGTAATCTTCACATGTGGAGGAAATAAAGAAATATATGTTATCAGTGACTATAAAGTCTGTTGTCAAGGGCCTTAAAGTAAATTCAAGTTGAAAAATCCACATACATGTAGGTTTCCTCCCTTGTACAAATAAATGTGAAACAAATTATATAGCCATGATATTAACATGTATGTTAATATGAGTATGTTGCATATACAGTGTATAGTCATTGCTTTTGAATAGGAAGGTCGTTTTAAAAACTTCATTACCCCTAATCACATTCTCCTAACGTAAATTTTTTGTGATACAGCTGATAGATTGCAGGCAATGTAGTGTGAAGCATATACTGGTTCATGTAACATCATTTTTAAAGTAAAAGTACATGCGTTCCACATTTTTGATAATCATAATTAGGGATTATTCCAGACTGATGACAAGGACTAGGTGCTCTCAGAAAAGGGACAGGGACAGGTTTTGTGTTTGAAATCTTCAAAATCAGAAAGTATCAGTTCAAATTGAAACCTTTGGATTTAGAAAGATGTAACAATCTTATATAAGGAAGATCTTCCTTTAAAATGCTGAGAAATGTTCCTTCTAATCTGTGGGTTAAAAGGACAGAAGGGGGCCCATAAAGGTAGTGGAGGAGAGGCAAAAAAGGGTAGGGTGCAGCACTACCTATAGATTAATCCCTTCATACTTTTGGTTCAGGATACCATTAGAACATTATTTAACATTTTTACTGCATTGTGTTAGCAGACCACTGTGCTAAATGATAGCCATGCATCAAAAGTGCCCTTCTTAACCCAAAATGTAGTGCCCCTGTTGACCCTGCAGGAAACAGTAGAGCCTATCCATCTCCCTATTCAGGTGGTTAAGGTGCTGACCTGGAGTCACTAATTAAGAGTTCTGGGTTCAAGCCCTGCTACTGACCCGGCTCTTTACATGGGAGAAAGTTGGCACTTTCAGACTCAGAGGATGGGTCCAGTCGGATACTGGTCCATCCCAAAAGTGATACTAAGGTTCATGTAAACTTTCCCCCTGCGATTAGCTGAAGTACTGTTGAATCTGGTGTTAAACACCAAGGAATGACAAACCAATATATAGCAACAATGCATGCGCATAATTAATATATACATTGCACAACACTGACCACACATACAATTATATGCGGTCATTAGGATAAAATGTACAAAATGTACATGATTTGAATATTGTAAAACCCCCCTTTTTATTGAAATTTGCTACAGAAAGTCAAAAACATGAAATGGGGGAATGTTTAAGCTGTTGTTGAAGATTTTGTGTCAGAAGGTCAACCGTCATACCTCAATACACACAGTGGACACTATTGATTAATTCACCTGTGGTCATCTTACTGGCTTTGTTAGTGCTGATATTGCATACACAGTTTGGCCAATAGCCACCAGGCATGGTTAAAGTTTAATTAAATGTAAAATCCTGTTTGCCCTGACCTTCAATTTTCCATGTTTGCCAATTTTTAGTTAACAAAGGAAAGGTGTTCAGATCACTTTATAAAGTACATTGTGTATTTATGTCATGTTGAACTTTATAAGTACATGTATCTCATCCGGTCAATGGCCGGTATGTCACCTGGTCAATGTATTAGCCCAGAACCTTTTTACAGTTGATTAAGTCTACTTTTACCTTTTGAATATACGATAACCATATTTAAGAAATGTATTTGGTGTTATTCTGATAATTATAGCTCAGAACTTTCTTGGAAGATTTAGGGTCACATGTACTTAAATGTAGAAAAAAATCAGGTATTTTGGTATTACAGTGAAAAACTTAATTTGAAATAAAATTTGAAGTGAAATTACCATTCAAAGTGACCATCACAATGTTTGATTTGAAAAAGAACATATTACTATTAATCATTGATTTATAAGCCTAGAGTAAATGAACATTTCTGTAAACAGTTCTGGCTAATACATTGTATACTGAAACAGAAAGAGCCGAGCCCAAAATACTAAGCTGTTACTACAAGACTACCCACTTACAGCCCACATAATACTATAATTAATAACATAATTATGAAAAAAATGTTTTTTCGAAAAATGTTTGAGGCTTGTAATTCAGTGGGTTGTAGCAGAGGGGGTCTTTGCCACATGCCAAGTGTCTGTGATCCAGCCTGAGGATAAGCACTTTGATGAAAACTTTATAAAAATCATGGACCGGCAGCTCTGTAGTGGAATGGTTAAGGTTTGAAGCTAATTTAAGGCCTCAGTTTTGAGCCCCTCTGCTATCCTAACTCTTTGATGCTTGAGTGATTGCAGTTTCTTATGGAGGACAGGAGCCTAGCACTGATCTTTGGCAGGAACAATCTGGTAGACTACATGTACTTATAAATCCCAAAAAAAATAGAAAAAAGGTGAAAAAAGTGAAATGAAAAGAGGTGATATACATGTATATAGTCTGAGGTTTTCCATTGAGCCAGAAGATACCGTAGAAGAAGATTAAGGTGTCAGTCAGTGTGTTTGTGTACCAATTGAGGGACTAATAAAATTTATTTGATACCACAATTGCTATCAGGTATTAAATTGTCCTCTTATCATGAGATTTTAGATGGGTGATTCATGGAAATCTGAAATCAGTCGGCATAAAATCAAGCGGCTTTATTGTGGGTATATATCCATAAATGGCTGGGAACTTAATATCTTAATTGCACTGCACCCAGACTGCTATAGATTTTATTTGTTTTCATACAGTGCAAATGAATGTCTTTGTTTTGTGTTGATGGGACACATATTCGAGGTAAAGAAAACAAAAATGTTTAAATATAAGATAACTTGATTATGAATAAGATAATTGATAAATTCACAGACAGTTATGGATAAAATCTGCCCTATACAGTATATAACCATGTTTATATTGTTAAAAAAAAATGTCTTCTGTTTTAGAAACATTTAAGGTACAGGAATTTATATTTTACAAGGGATGCTATTTTCTGACAATTGTTACAAAAAAATTGTTTTAGGAAGTTGAAGTGTTGACAGTTTTTGATTTTAGCAAGGTGAATTTTTGTTGGATTGTGTCCAAAATTGACCCTTAAACACTGAATAGATTTTATTGTTAAAAAAAAAGAAGGTAAAAGTGTGAAAAAAGTAGAGTAGCAATTTTAAAAGGAGCTGAAACATTTGTAAAATTTCAATTTTATTTTATAATGCAAAAGATAATATTTTGATAATAGTTAAATATTAGTCCCATTTCTGGAACAGGTGATATTGCTTTATTTCATGGACTATAAATGTTCTGTAATTTAAGCCGATGGCCCTAGGTGAAAAGGTCATAACTGTAATGCAAGTGGTTTTAAATTTCAATAGTTGGCTATTGGGCAAATTGGTATTTAAAATAAATCTAGGCTGAAGGAAATTAGTAAACGTCCCAGATGACCAGTTCATAAATTAATTTATTGATTATGACATTTTCGACAGCTATATAAGATGATATAAGATGAATTGCCACAGCTATTTATACGAATCTTTATGATGTGTCTTCACTTCTATGGATATTAAAGGTGTAAATGTACAATAAAATTGTCTCAAGTGATGCACAAGTGTTTGTTTATATCTATGATATCTTGTAATCCGGGATTTGGTGATGCGTGACAGTATATATAGAGGATATAAGGTATCGTTAGTTAGTATCAGGGCTGCACTGGACGGTGGCAGGCTGGTCACATGATCAACTGGAGTTTTTAGGTAGCAGTGTAGTGCCTCAGTGATGCAGTAATCAGCTGACTGGAACGACTATATGCACATCTACAAATGAGAAGTGTCATACTGTGTCAGAATTTTGTCTAGGAAACAGTAAATCTATTAATTTGATGTTTATTACTTCATTAAATTGACAATGGATTGTGTTTATACTGGAGTTATAAGATTTTTCTCTCTGTGGAATTGCATTGAATTTTAGCATAAATTTTATTAAATTAGTTTGATTGGATTTATTTGTATATGACAAAGGTAGGAAACTGCTTAAACTGATTTTTCTTATTTTATTTTACTGAAGTATGATATATCAATATATGTTTCAGGATTTTTTAAGGGGGGAATATAACCAGAAAAATATTAAAAATAGTATAACATTTAAAAAATTGGAGAAAAAAAAGTAAAAAAGACTTAAGATGCATGAATGATAAAGTAAAAACAGAAAAAAGATTTAAAAATTGACAGTTTAGAAATAGAAATGTCATTCAACATGATCTGTGTTGTGCATCAAATACTGTAGTTCAACTTAAGCAAGACATATTGTAACAAGCAACTTTAATTATTTCTGTCTGTTTGAAAAGTCTAATGTAAAGGGTTTGACCAGAGCATTAAAGTATAAGAAAACTAATTCATGATGTACTTGTTGCTTTAGTTCCCAATTGAGTGTAATTTATTTCTATTTAGTAAAAGGTATTAATATTTAATAAATATCTTCATAATTATACTCATTACATTAGTTCTGATTAAATATAATGGTATTTTGATAGTTTAGTACTCTGATCAGTGACAAAATTCACTATTGCATCGTAACAGCCCTATCCCTACCTCCACCGGTACCCTCCTTATGTCTATGTTATGTGAAACGTAATGCTGAAAACAGAATTCACAACATTGATATAAATGCAAGAAGCCTTCTTTCTTTATATGTTTTATTTTGCCCACCACAATGCTTGAAATTACTGTCATGTACTCCTAGGTTACTCGTAATCTGTATTTTAAGTACAAGAAAACATTATCAGGGAAAATAATCAGATAAGATAATCAAAAACATGTACATATTGATCAAAGAGATAATGACTAATTCTGCAGTATTTATAAATGTTGTATTCATATTAATCATGTTATTAAAAATTAATGCAAATGGCATGAGTCTTCTTTTTTATTCGAGAAAGCAAAAAAGTACATGTGTTTTGACTTCAGTTTTGCAGATTCATTAAAGATACATGCAACTTAGTTTAATTATACATACATTTATAAGTTGTTTCACATCTTCATTTAACATTGTAACATTAGGTAAAGTAATTTACTTTTTTTATAGCTCAATTGAGCATATACACTATGCATATAGTGATATATACTGTGATCTTTCCCACCATACAATGTACCTTGTATGGCCAATGTTGCCTGTCTACCATTTTCTTCAAACTTCATTTCCCCGGAAACCATTCGCTGGAAGTGATGATACTCTGTGTGTATATCTTTGATGGTCCTCTACCGCAATGTAAGATGTTTAATGCAGAACTCTATATTATTTCATGGCAACCAAATCTGAAATGGCAAAAACTTCAAAAACATCTTGTCCAAAGCCACAGGGCCCAGACCTTAGATGTTTGGTGTGTAACATTGTCTAGTAGTCGGAGGCTCTACCAACAGACATTCATGCCAAGTTTCTCCAATTTCCATCAAGTTGTTTCCAAGGAGATGTCACTTGAAGAAAAATGGTAGATAGCCAGATAAGGGATGGTCAGTCAAGGGTCACAATAGCTCACCCTGAGCATCATTATATACATTAAAATTTTGTACATGATTGTATGCTCAGGTGAGCTAAAAACTACCATTTATCTGGTTTAGAAATAACTGCCCCCCACAATCATGACATGATGTTTTAATTGTTATAGATTTAATGCTCTTGTACAAAATGAGCTTTAATATTAAATCTGTTTGTAATCTTTGGCTTTCCCTTACATAAGATTTAAAATTGAATTTTTAAGATTGTGTGTGACTGGATACTCTTCGTTGATTAACATTTAATAGATTATGGTAATACTTCAGTGTGAACCATTACAGTTTACTGGTATTTATTTACGTGCACTGTGTCATGTGTACCGGGGGGGAAAAAACTGACTGGATTTAAATTTGTGATGGGTGTATTCAAAAATATTTTTTTGGAGATTAAGAAAGTTTTATAGATAATCTCCATTGTTTACCTGGATATCGGTCATGTTGATTGCAATATGTGCGTATTTCAAAAGGATTGTTTTTTGTGTATCAGACTGTTAAAGACGTTCATATTGTATTGAAATTAGATCCGCATAACATTTATAAATAGATCATAAAAAACCCTGACGTCAAGTTGAACTGATCAAACATTCGGGAATACCATTTTAAACAAATGATATGGTGATACATAAATAAATTGTGTACAAACATTGTGTTACTAAATATACTGTACACGTAAAATCAGTTTATGTAAAAGAATGACGTCGTTTAAATTTTCGTATTCAATATCATGAGAAGGAATTAAAAGGGTTTTCTCCAAGTAAGATTAATTTATTTGTTAGCATTACATTTTACTTGGAAATGCTTAGTTAGGGCTTGTACAGTGTCACTGTGTGTACATTTTTGGATCCTAAAAACATTGCAGATTTTATTTTAAAGTAGCTTAATAGATGAAAGAAGTAACGTAAGTAATGAAAATTTGTATGAGCTAAAGAGAGAGGTAAAAAGAAAATATTTAGAAAGAAAAATGAATTTCTTATGTGTTGAATTGCTTTTTGTAGGTCAAGTCAAGTCAGTGCATAAGTTGGCATTTCTAAGGCATGAATATTAGGGTGTCATTAATCTTGTAGTGTAGATCAAATCGTCATGTTTCATAAATTGTAATAATTATATAGATCACAGGGTTTTTCTTTTAATAAAAAGGAACAAAGTGTGGTTCTCCATTTTGATATTTTTATAGCATTACATGTCTATTGTTTGATTTCATTCTTATTTTGGGGGTTATGTAAAAATGTATGTGTAGGTGTATTTTTGCACATTTTTATATTTTAGGGTCAAATGATGGAAAATTGCTAATTAAAATGTAAATAAGTTATTTTTGAACGGATATGAATTAGATTTGTTTTTTTTATAACATAATAAGACAGTTTAAGACCAGTTCGCGAGTCAAATTACCATCCCAAGACGAATATGGACTTTTAACTTTAAAGATAATAGTTAATTATATATAGAGGTTTTATTTCACAGTTTTACAGAAAATTTCATCACTTTCCAATTATACCATTTTTAAATTAAAGTGGATTTAAAGACACAATGAGGGCTTTTGCATACAACTATCGGACAAATACCAGTTTACTCGGGGGGGGGGGTGATAAATGCAGGGTGAAAACGCCCAGGGAGACAAATTATCAGTACGTAAACATTTATAGACGGCGTTTCCGGACCATACTATTTGAAAGACCTGGGTTTCATTGAGCCTGCATGACTGTGCTCATTATGTTTTTTTTTTCAGATGCGAGAGTTATCCGAGTATTCCAAAATTGTTGAGCTGATGGAGGAGTATAAACCGGCGAAGATAAAGCCTTCGGCTGTCCGGACATCTGTACGCTACAAACCAATTAAAGACAGGGTCGCGTTACCAAAATCTCCATCTGTGAAGGAGTTCACAGAAGCTGTTTCCGATGAAGTGTTTCGACAAGCAGCGTCTAAATCAGTTGTCGTGGAAATGTCTTCACTGGAAATACACAGAAATGAACTGACAAAGAAAGTGAAAATGTTAGATGTGAAGTTATCGTTCTCGTACCAAGAAAATTTCCAGACTCAGACAGTGAGATTAGAGAAGCAGCTTGTGCGGCACGGGAACAAATGGACATGGGTGAATGATGACGGCAGTAAAGGTGTCGTGTCATTCCCGTATCTGCCGGGAGATCGTGTTAATCTCAATGTCGGGATATTTGTTCACAAAACCAAGAAACACGGAATATTTGGTAAAGACACAATTACGACACAGGCCGGAACAGCTGCAGACTGTATAGTGCTAGCACGGGATAATGGAGTAGGCCTCGGTTTACAAATTGGGACACCAGTCACACAGAATATCAGATTAAATTTTGATATAAATGGTAGAGGGCACAAATTAACAATAAAAATTAGACTTGACTTGAAAAAGGAATCCAAAGGCCAGCCTATGATATGGTTGCGACCAAAGTCTTCAAATAAACGTTTCCGTAGCCACAAATCGGCATTTAATCTCTTGTTAGAATTACCTCCAAAGGAAAAAGATGAAGATGCAAGAGTGAAGATGTTTGTGTACAATAACCAAAGGTAGGTAATGCAACAGTGAACAAATTTAAAAGGGGAAAGTAAAACGGAAAGTGAGCTTTCTCATGAGACATTTTTTTGTTTTTTCGAGATTGAGAATCGACAAATCTAATAAATCTTAAATAAGTCTCGTAAACCATAAAAGTATTGCAATAGAATATATTGCGCAGCATTAATCCGATTCTATGTGTGTGTTTTGAGATGCTTATTTGGATTAGTAAAAGGTTTTTGCATAAAATTATGTTCAGCATGCTAGTATCACGAAAGATATGAATAAAAACAGCTGTTACAGTATGGTTAGGTCACTTGCTTACCAAGTGATTTACCGTATCATATTATAAACTCATCATATATAAACTCGGAAACTCTATCCCTGTATTGGCGGAATAATTGTAATGAATGAGAATATGCTACAGACTTTTCCTCCTTTCTCAGTGACAGGACGTAATGTACCTTACATCAAACAGAATGGCTGTCATATTTCAAAATTTGACCTTGTAATTATACTGTTGGTGACTATATCATGTTTAGTTGATGCCTGTCTGTAAAACTAGAACATACAATAAATATTATGGTAAAAATAGACTGCATATGCAATTAACTGCAGCCGGATAAACATAATGGCTCGGCAAAAAAAAATCGTGGCATAAAAAAAAAGCTTGCATCAGCTATGTGAACCTAGCTACCTTGTTTGTACTAAAGAGTTTAACGCTATAGTTCCAACCATGTTTTTGGTTATTTTAACAGACGGGCAGTTTACCTAGCAACCGTGTTCCTGGGAAGAACATTTACTAGACTCAGGTCCTCTGTGCAGTTACATGTACCTTGTCTGTTAATTATACATACATGTACGAGTTGGAAAATTTAATACAGTTACACCTCTGCTAATGGTCATGTGGGTTAAGCTGACAGCAAAACCATTGTTTCTTCCCAAACACCCAATTTTAAGTAATTATGCATCTTTTATACTTTACTTGTTGTGTTTCTCAATTAATATATTTTGAAAAGTTAATTGCAAAATAGTAACTGCAAGTTAAGAGATGAGTTTTCAGTCTGTATGCACTACTCGACACTAAAAGCAACTCTAAAAGACGGTGAACAAGTTCATGAGTAGATGAAAAGACATGATGACAGAAGTCTATATTCCCATAACCTTGAATGAAATCATAAATGATCCGGTGCATAGATTTGAAATATTTGTAAACATCTGTATGTATAATACAGTATGTCTCAGCAAATTTGTGGTTGACTGGCTTTGTAACTTCCGACAAAACTTCAAATAATTTGCTTCCAGGTGTACGCAGTAACAGTCGTAAGGTTAAACTGATTGAACCATCGACACCTTTTCTGATTCATTCGACAGATATGTAATAAGCTAGAAACTACGGATGTTGGTCATATTGTTCGTTACGTATCAAGTAGACAATGCTTTTTGTTAGAAGTACAATAACGCTGTTTTGGAGTATGAAACGTAGAACAGTGGCTTTGATAGAATATGTAGTGATGAAGACGGAAAACAGCAAAAACGTAATATGTCAAAACCCACTAAAATGTAACATGACCACAACTAAATTGTTCATGGGAATAGCTAATTTGCTGGTTGCAGGTTGTGAATTAACATGACAGTGTCGTGAGTTTACATGACAGAGTGTTTGTTATATCAGTATTTAAAGAACACTTGATAATATAAATATACATGTACATTTGTATTCAACTTCTTGAAACTTTCAGTCTTCACCATGTACATGTATATATGACAATTTAAATGCACATGTAATCGTCTTTTAAAATTTACAACCCACAGCCTGCAAATTGCAATCCATTATCTTATCTTACTTTTATTGGAATTGCATGGTAGATCTGTTAAATTAAAATCTTCAGTTTGCTGGCGGCAAGTGACTCTTTCCCCTTCGTCTGATCATGATCTGTACTGTTTGTTATTAAGTCATTTACTTTAACGGCAAATAATACCGTCCAAATTGAAAGATGATCAAGTCCATTTTAGAAATTTAGCGGGTTAAAAATTTTAGATAAAGGTGACAACAGTTAATAGAGTTAACAGCAGAAATATATTAAGGAATATTGACAGATTTGAAGATCTATACATTAGTCATTAGACTTGAATGTGTATTCTCAAAACCTTAGTCATATTATATATTAAATGACTTCCTTTGAATGTTTACACCTATTTTGAAACATAATAGTCAAATTATGACAATAGACCATATTTTATGGCCGTTAGTGATAAAGTCATAGTGCACACTCATCGAGCCTGTGGTCAAACCTTAGTTTTGTGGTCAGACTTAAGTTTTGTACTTCAAGCTGTCAGGTGTCTGCATTTCTGAATACCTGGGTATGCATGTTGCTTGGTCACACTGCTTGCATTTCTATTAAGTTTGAATATAATACAATCTATGTGGGATAAATAAATGATAAACATGTTTTTGATTTCGCTTTAAGAGAAATATCTTTTATAAATTGTTTTGAGTAGGAGTTCGAGAATTCATATCCTATCCAATCAATATGGACAAAATTTATGTGGGTTTTTTTGTTTGTTTTTGACCAAAAAGTTCTCATGGTGGGCTGTTATTCAGGACCCATGAATGACCACTGTATGTCCGTTGTCCACAATTATAAATGGTCACATGATCTCATTCAAGTTTGATTATTGGCGAAATTGGACCTGTAAATTATTTTATTAAAAGTTAAATAATACCGCAGAATTTGGCGGAAGATGCTACATTGTATATTTAACCTTCTTTATACTTATAAATACTCTTTACACTGGAAACCACATTGTTTCTATTTAATATGGTACTTCCATATCAGTGAATTATATAATGAATGACGGGTGATTATTTGCAGGGCCAAATGATAGCATGATTAGATTTCTTATTATACCTTTTTTGTCACTGATTGCATATAGGTAGTGTTTTGGTTGCCGGTAGTGATCGCTCACATAGACCGCAAGTATGTGTTTCCGCCTACAACTTTCAATTTGATTTCAGAATGGGTGTTCACAGTAAAACAGTTTAATTGTAATGAAAGAACTAAGCATAAAAGGAAAATTGCATTAATTTGCATATTATGACGTACAGAATATTTTATGTAGGATGAAATTGTATCAATAAGACAGGGCGCGCATCAGACAGTTCCTCCCAAACTGAGGACAATGACAGTGTGGGTTATTAGAACACAAACGATCGATACATGTATATACAAAATGATTGCAATTCAGTAATAATATGCAAGCATCATTTAACCTTCACTGTTACAGACTGTGATCGATCTGCACATTGGAGCAGTGTTCACCAGATCTGCACTGTTCACTATTCAGCCGGTAAATTTCCTGTTAAATGAAGTAAAGGTTAAAATATTTAGTGACAAGTCAGCAAAATGCTTTGTATGTTTGCTGTACATTTTCATCATTGTATGACGAGATGATTTTATATTAAATGAAGGAATGTGCAATGCATCATGCAGGTATAGTTGACAGACTTGACAGGTTTGCGTGCACCATACCTGGTCTTTGTTACTGTCACCTTCATCTTAAAAGCTTTCTGAATAATTATACAGGTAACTAGTAAAAATTGGCTACCTTAGTGGTCCCATATAATATATTTAGATATATCTTAATAAATAGGAATATACATGTACATGCTGTGAAAAGATAGTGTTGGTTATACATGTATATACATTAATTTTATAGCAATTAACACTGCTCAATTTTTAAATTGGACCTGTCTGTCTTTCATTTTAAGTGAATATTTACTCATGTGTACAGGCTGATCATGATCTGCACTGGTTTCAAAGGCCCTTGCTTCATTAGCTGGGTAAGAGTTAAAGGTCATTTATTGACTTCCCATCTAATGGCATTCTAATACTATTCAGCTACCACTTCTACATCTACATATATAATTCAAGGTCATTTTGCAATATACGTGTATGTGTCAAAGAACTTAATTGTCTATTGGGATAATTGTTAAAAATATGGCAATAGTTACACTCTTCAAGTACAATTTTTGCATTAAAAACCCCGAACTGAATTGTCATTAATCAAAATCTGACATCTAGGTTAAACTTAAATATGTAAAAATATGCATAAAAACAGGTATAGGATTGATGATAAAGAAAATTTCTCAAGTTTATATATTGCTGAGTGGGTTTTAATTTACCCTCAAACTTTACTATTGTCATATGACCGAGGGTAAAAAAAGTGTATTGCATTGAAGTGGAAAGTACAAGAAGACCTGCTTTCATGGCTGAGTGATTATGGTTACTTACTTGAAATCACTGTACCTCAATTTTGATTTAGTGTGATGGTTTCCCCCCCTTTGGACCATATCTCGTATCTCTTTATTTGTGAAAACATAGATATAAATGCAGACAGCCCCTTTTAAGGGGTAGTCTATTGCAGTTTGGTAAATACAGACATTTCATGTACTAAATAGTAAAAGTTTAACAGTCTGCCAGTATCTATTCTGTTGCCGCCATGAATGTCAGTGAATTCTTTCACGGATTGAAGAGTTAAGTTTTGATGTGTCAGTCTTACGGACGGTTTAACAAGGAAACAGACATTTGTAATTCAGTATAAGATGTTAATTTCCTTATTAAAGGAGCATATATTAAGTCACTTTTATGTAATAATTTTAAACAGATGTAAGACACTATTTTTTGTCGTTAGACAAGGACTTCCCTTCAGTATAGTACATGTGTTAAAGACCACCCTTTGAGAAGACTTATAATCCAGGATAAAGGACACACTTCCTTAGTCATCTATAGTAGAAACAAGTGTAGTTGTTGCAGCATTTGCTTAGTAACCCAGAGGAACAAGTTCGAAACCCTGTCAGGCCACAAGCGATGTTTCCTTGGCCAAGACATGTCTTAATTGTTTTTGTTGTTGTAGGAGTTTAACGCCCATCCCAACAGTGTTTTTGGTCATTTTAACAGGAGGGGAGTTTACCTAACAATTGTTCCTGGGAAGAAAAAGTACTAGACTCTAATCCTCCGTAAAAAAACAGCAGACTCTTTCACATAAAGAGACATTGTTGGTAGCAGGGCTCGAACCCATGTCCCTCAATCAATGAGAGGTTGCTGTGATTCCAAATTAATTGACTTTAACCACTTGACCACAGAGTCGGATGACATGCCTTTGTTTACCCTGCTATAAATGGGTACAAGTGCGCTCTCACAAAGTTTGACTTCCATCATGAGTCACACCTCAAGCAATTATAAGTTGCACAAATTGGCAATTGTGCTTAAACAAATTAGTAAGAGTGACTTCTCCAGTTTAGACCAGTTGGATTTACCATGATGAATAACTCGCTGTTATAAATACACTATTTATTACCTTATGGACAGGAAACACGTTAATTAATTGTCTTTATATAATTAATACCTAAACACATGTGTCAACTGCACATCAAAGTGTTTCTATTTTTGTAAGATGCTTGCCGAGGTAAAAGTTTAATTAATTCAAATAGCTTGTAATGAATGCGGAAATAGAAAAGCTGCTTATTCTACATTTTTGTTCTCTTTGTTATACAACAGATAAATGTTTAATCGCATAAGAGATTCATCCTTCATTCTGGTAGGAATAGAGTTCAGCATCTATCAGAATTGTGCACTACAAAGTAGATAAAAGTTATTTAAATGGCTAAATTTATTCCCCAACCTTGCTCGTGTTAAACAGTTCTGACATTACGACTTGTGCAGATTATGATCAGTGTGCATTCAATGTATAAGTGCAGACTGATCATGATCTGCACTTTTTGCTATTCGGTTTGTTAATATTTAGTTAGCACCCCTTTGAATAATAAATGGTACTGTCCAGATTGAAAGATGGACCAGTCCTCTTCAGATTTTTGGTAGGTTGAGGGTTTAACAATAAACTATGCTCTAGTACCGCATGATTGGAATAAATTTTTTCTTTACAGATTAGTGAATTACCAGAAAGCCCCAGTTCTAGAGTGCCGGTCAGTGCGTCCAAGCAGCAGTGAAACAGACATTCCAACAGGCATAGAGTTACGACAGGTGCTTGGCGGGCAGCTCCTAGCCTATTTAGTCCCAGTTGTTAAAACAGTTGATAGAGAGGTGAGGGCAAGTTTTTTTCGAAGTTTATATTTTCAACATTTTCAGGGTGTTGTGGAAGTTGTGGCAGGGCAGGCCCTGTCATTCACCAGTGTTAACAAAAATAGAAAGAGTGGCTAAAGAAAGTTGAGATAGCAGACAGAAATTAGTTAACATTTGCCTAAATTTCAATAGTTTACCCTAATATAACTGTTTTGGCAAAAAGTGGCGACAGATTTTCAAAACTAAGGTTGAGGCCTAGGTACGGCTGCTGATTTTAAACAGGTGTAACACAGGAAGATGCTGTACAATGTATAATAGAGATGTACAGACGAAACCTGCAGTTTTGAGCAAAATGGCTGCACTTGTAAGGGCGAGTGAATTTGTTGAAATAAGTAATCACTTCCACAGATTCAGCTGTTTTTCTTCTTTGACTCCTGTTTTCAAAACAGTTTCTTGCAGTGAGAGCTGTTAAGAGAGTGGGCATTTGTGTCTCAAATACTTATTTCCTCTTTAAACATTTAACTAAACATGCGTCTTGGGGTCGTTAATTGTATTACAATGCAAAAGGTTTAATATACAAACACCTTTCACAGAATTTAAGACTTTTTTCTGTCCTAGATACAGGACTGTTTTTAGTTGACACTGGAAGGTAGATATTTTGAAATAATGACAGAATCTTGAGTACTTTAATGGAAGTTAGCAGGTTTTTGGCTGAATCGCCTACTCAATTTCTGCATAAGTACATGAAGTACGAAGTTTTGGCTTATGTTCAAGGCTAATCCTTGGCCTCATTTCAAAGTGGATGGTATTACATCATTAAATATCAATTGTCATTATGTCTACCTTCCTAAACATTACAGGCAGATGTCTGAAAGGAAGTGTAAAGTGATTTACATTACTGAAGTTTGAAATAAGTATGGACACTATTCTATTTCAATGCCCTGTTTTGTATGGAATTGACAGAATGAAAAATTACGATGGTTTGATACAATTGAAAATTTATGTAATCAGGTACTGACATGAGATGCAAGAAGTTGTGATGCTATCAGTTTCCTGTAAACGAGGACAGTCATTTAAATAATAAGTTTTTGACACACAAAAATATGACACAAATTTATTTTGGATTCTACGATTACATTTCAAAGAGAAAGTACAAGCAAGTAGGTCAGACTAAATATTAATTGATGACCCTGTCAGGGAACTTGCAAAAGCAGTGCGCATTCAGTGTTTTCCCCCAAAATATATGTACCATATACCCCCGTGTAAATGCTCCCCTCCCCCTCCCCTCCTTTTCTTGAAAGAAAAAATTGACTTATACCAGGTCTGGAGACAGGCATTATGAACACAGTAATCCATATCAGTGAAAAATAAAAGACACAACACTAACTTTCATTGAATTTATTTGCATTTTGGGCAAAAAAAAACCCACACTTTTTTTCATTTTGGTATCTAATAAAGGCTCCCTGGGTCAAAAATGTAATGCCCTCGGGGGCGTTTAAACAAGGGTATACAGTATGCAATATAATAAAGACCTGAATGAACTAGGACTTTACTAAAATAAGGCATTTCTGGTAACCTTACCTTCCTTGTTTTGGCCCCTATACTCTTGAATTATGTTTGCAAAGCAATGTTTTACCTTCCTTTTAAACTTGAAATTAACAAATTGCCCTCTTGTTTATTTCTTATGAGGTCTGTGTTTCCTTTACAATCCAAAGTTAAAAGGTTCAAATTTAAGTATTAGTTAGAGGCTAAATAGAGAAATTTAAACAATATAGAATCATAAAGGAGGGAGCACTAGCCATGTATTTAGCATTTTGCAGGGTGACAGATGTACAGATTTATTCTGGTGAATTTGGCAGTAACCTTTCCTTGGGATATAAACCTGTCCATTAAACACCATGTACCAGAAACTGCACAAAGGGCTGTAAAACAACTGACACTTTAATTTACAGATTGAAAGTTTCATATAAATCTGTTTAAGGTCGAGATGACACTTTGTAATTAATTTGTACTCATTTTATTTATTCTTTGTTGTGAAGTTCTATAATCTGTCTTGCCTAAAGGATCAAACACTTCGCTGTAGACTCATGCTCTTGTCTCAGAACTATTGTGTTTGCTTTATATATTGGTTAAATGTTTGAAGAATTTTGAATAATCTTGGCACACACAATCATCATATTGATATGACATACATGGCCATGTCAAGTACATGTGTAGTTTTACGGTCAAGGTCAAAATTAGTTACCAAATCTGTTACTGCTAAGTTGGATCCCCACAATACCTTGTAAAGTCCAATGGCAGAGTGAGTGTGTGTATGTCACTGGGGAGATGACAAAAAAAGAAACAAAAAGCAAGGATTTAGTAAGATACATTTATTGATAGAAACTTGTGGTCTCAAAGTCCATGGACACGTTGACAAGGCATAAGTTTGAAAGTTTAGGACCTAAGCATCCTTGGACTCGTTAAAATCTTTCTGAAATCGGGCAAACTAACTTTGAAGATATTGTCATAAGAGCATTTGAAATTTTGACCACAAAGAATCATAAAGACATGGGTTATTATCAAATTGCACTGGCAAGTGATTTATATATGTTGACCATGTCTATAGATAAGTCAGGCTAAATACAACAGCATTTCATATCAGTGTGTTTAATTGTGTTTCTCAGATGTGGTTATATATATGGAAATTTTGAAGATTGAAAACAGGCTTGATACCATATAATGTTCAAACAATCTTGTTTGCGATACTAATAATTGCTTTGTGTGCGAGTAGGACATTTGCATATCCAAGTAACAACATTGTTACAGAATAACGTTGACCTATCCTTCATTTTTAGAATACCAAGATAAATATACTCTTACAATGTTGAATCACCTATCAAATAGAATTCATTGTGTTGAAGAACTGTAAACAAATAATAATGATAAAACTTCATTTGTACAAAACCATCACATCACAGTATAGCAAGTGTGGACAAAATTCCGTCTGCAGTATTAAGAAGAGCTGGCGACTTCTACCAGAATTGAAATTGAAATACCGTATACCAACAATTTTTTCCAATTTCTTAATTTTCTCTGTGGGAGACAGTTTTCCCGCCATTACGATAAATTGCATTTGATTGACCTTACTGCACTGTAAATATGTGTCAGCATTGCATAATTTTTATCTTCCATACCTGATTAGTAGGTGTGTGTTATGAGTTTCAAATGTTCACTATCTTGCAAGTGTCACCTGGTCTGGCCAGGATGGAATGTCCTTAGGAGGCCATAGACTGTGTATGGTTAAGAGATAGGGAAGGAATGATCATGATATAGTATACATGTAAATCGATACTTTTGAAAGGTTGACCCAGTGCATATGCCGTCAGTGTTACCATTGAATGTTTTTCATAGACACATAATTTTGTTATCTCATTACCAAAAATTGTTCAGCAAATACACCCATCACAGGTTTTCAAACCCTTTCAAAGAAAAGGAAAATTTGTTTCAACTTTATATTACTGCTGTTACGTCAACTTAGGATTTCTTAAACATCGATAGCGTCGAAGCATATCTCCTGCTTTCAAAATAGATAATAGTCTTTATGTATCAGAATATTAAGACATTGAAATTGCAGCATCATCTCAACTAATTATCAATTTTCAATAATATTTGCTTCGTAAATTAGCGGTTTTGTAATACGCCTCCTCACCTCATCAAAATAACGTAATCACGTTATTAATTCTTACAAACAGTTCTCTATCTTATTTGTATCATGGCCAGTTTCCTACGCTACTAAACTGAAACTATGCTATATTTCAGATAAAGTACAGTTTTAAGCACTGCCCCCCTTGCACAAAGCAGGGGATCGTAAATAGATTAGTTGGCTCTTGTAGATTCATCCCGAAGTAGTGACACAAAGTACCTTATTCAGGTACTAATGTATCATTTTTCCAATGCAGCAAGGACTCGGTAGAATGATGAAGTTAGGTCATAAAGCTCAGCTATTACAATCATAAATTAAGCAAATACTTTGAGTTTATCACTGAAGATACACTTGTCAATATTTGCCTTATATCATTAGACTATAAAAACTGTTTGCAGTTGCATTTGGGACAGTGGGTGGATTTTTATTATGTTTGTTACAGGTTTAACTCTTATACAAAAAAAGGAGTGAATTTTGCAAGAAAGGAAGATAAGTCATGTCAGAAAGGAAAGAAAAAGACTTAATTCATGTCAGAAAGGGAGTTAAGTCATTTCAGAAAGGGAGGTAAGTCTCATGTCATGAAGGGAGTTAAATTCTGCCAGTAAAAGAAGATCATGTTTATTATTCTTTCAGTTCTAACAGATATTAACTGTATACTTCCTACCACAAACAGAATGTTTGCTATAGAAGTCTCCAATCCTGTGCAACATCCATGAAATCTCGGTTACAATAACAACACTAATGAGGCGTTGCCAGATTTTTTGCACTCGCTGCATTTGCTGCTCATTGTACCATAGCTTTATTACCCTCTTTAGGATAGGTAGATTTTGAAGATACCATATTATACGAGTTAAGTGAACCAGTGAATGAAAGCTGATATGCTTGTATATTTTCAGAGCTACAGATACAGGCTCGCTGTTTTGGTTGTGACGGCAGAAGGACCTCACTGTCTTTGCTCAGCCAAGTGGAAAACCTCAGGTATAGTGTTCATTCCCCTTCCTGTTTTGGTCTCACAGTCCAGCTCGGTGTTTGAGAACTTTGCCAACATTGATTTCTTTCTCAGTGAGAGTTTAAGTGCATATACCTCTAAATGAAAAGTGCAAACCACTCTTACAAATTGTTTAGGATCATGAATTTAATGATAAATTTTTTAAGAGTATGAATTGGTTTTAATAATATCTGTTTAAATGTCAGTCAGTTCATTATATGTAGGCCTCACATTGACATTGATTCAAAATCTGGAACAAGTTTAGCTTTTACATGGTAGACTTTTCTCCATGTAGAAGGGAATACTTTTAATACTTTTGCAAAATTTCAATAGGATAAATTTATAAAATGCTATTACACTTTGTGATAATTGTATACAATTTTTGGTATATTTTGAAATTCTGAACTAACAAACTGTAGATACAAAATAATGACAGTAGAGAAAAGTTAAAGTCCCATGAGCATAATTACTACAAGAACAATGTAGCTCTTTAAGTTTACCAATAAAGATGTCCTTCCAGCATAATGACCTTTATTTGTACCAAAAACATTCCAAACTTAGCTTTTTAAGTCATAACTAAGTACATGTTAGAAATATAGCACAGTATTTTTTCAATGTAATTGCAAGAAAAAAGAAAGGCTTTCTGGCAACCCTTTTTCACAAAGAAATGCCTTGAAACAAAAGAACAACATATAAATTTGTTTTAGAGTGAATAGAACATGGTTCTATGATGAACCTATCACTAAATTTATTTTTCTGTATCTGTGAATTCAAAGTGATCCTGGGACTTTAACAGTAGGGTTAAGATCTAGAACTAGAAAAATGTTGCTGACACATTAGAAAAAGCGCTTGTCTATAGTGAAAAGATCATTTTTCTACCTGGGCATAAAGAGGTTATTTCTAG
The DNA here is from genome assembly GCA_022818135.1 of Saxidomus purpurata. Taxonomy (NCBI): domain Eukaryota; kingdom Metazoa; phylum Mollusca; class Bivalvia; order Venerida; family Veneridae; genus Saxidomus; species Saxidomus purpurata. Next base: position 16,652,949 of record JAFMSR010000018.1, on the reverse strand, counting down.
TTTAATACTAAGCCAGACATGGCCTTGAACTATGAAAACAGATGGCCTGTACCCGGTACTAATATGGTCAAAATATTGAAAGAACCAAGCAGACCGTGTCAATATTTGCTAAAGAATGTGGACCAGATGTCGTACAAAAGCTACGGACCATTACATTAATAAAAACATGCCCTGTTCACACCAAAAAAAACAACAACATGTAACTTATCAAGACGTTCTATCAGTAAAGGTTTTACCATAAACTGCTGATTATTGATGATTTGATTTTACCTTATTTTCTTAATAGGTAGATAATGTAAATTTACAAAAAGTATGAATACTCATTACTCCTCGATACAATTGTACACCCTATTTCATACAATTGTAGACTTACCCTAAAGCCATTAAATAGTTTTGCTAACCTGTAACTACGTGATATTGACCAGGGATGATCATACCAAGGACGATCAATATCACCTTTTTACATGTCAGGTTACTAGTAGAGTGATGTAAATTACATTTGAAGTAAAAACTGCTGAAAACCAAGACAAAAACACAAAAACTTCCAAGTTGAATCAAGAACAGTTTGTTTATTTTTCAGGAATGAATGTATTAAAAGTGATGGATTATGTAGTCATCATAAAATTTAAATATTTTTATCTGCAATGACGTAAGTCAGCGTTTCATTACAACAAACTGTAAACAAGGTGAAACTATCTTGTTTTGCTTGATGGATATTTCCTCACAAACTACGTTTCATACATCTGATCTGTTCGTCACCAAGTATCCCTACTGTTCTATGGAAAATTGAAAGATCGATTTTGATACTGCCCCACATGAAAGACATAATTTTTTTACTGCGTTGTATAGGATTTGCCTTTTTGCCATGTATTCATTAGAAAAGGCTTTAGTCAGGCTTTCCAGTTGAAATGCGTGCGCATGAAGGGAATATGTTTGCGCTGCGGTTCCTGGTATCGCGGGCACCATTTCAAATGGTAATCCACTTCCATTGGTCAAGAATACGGCAAGAGGCATACCATAGGTTAAATTCTCAATTTTGAAAAACAATGGTTTGGTTGATAGTTGTGGCTGGTGTTTGTTATAAAATTCACTATGCTTAACAATTGAGACACGGTCACAGAGTGCCCATGAAACATTTGTATACAGATGAACAAAAAAATGCTTTTTCTTCAAGTTCACCTTCATAATGCCGTTGCTGTTACTATTGAAATGTTTACCACTTAATAACATGATACGTAGGACCTATTTAACAAAATGTTTATTTGTTTACACCACTTATTTTTTCCTGTTTACAAGTTTTTACTTAGTGTCACATTTTTCATTTATGTTTGAAGCAAAGTTAACAAATTGTAAAAGGTCTGACAGACTTTTAGGCAGGTTTGTTTGGCTAGTAAATTGTCTATATAAAATCATAATAATTTGCATGGAAACATTTTTCTGTAAATAGGTCGGGTAAATTTTTGAGTTCTCAAATTCATTTAAGCTCCAGTAGCAGCATTTTAACTGGCAACATAAACCTCAAAGAAATTCGGAAAAAAGATAGACCCCTTCCATGGTCCAGTTGTTAAAGGTCACCAACTTGAAATAAATAAACCTCTAGGTTCAAGCCCTGCTATCTAGCGGACTATTCAAGGTGGCAGTTTATCTTACAGAGGATGGGTGTCTAGTTCTGTACTGGTCCTTCCCAGAAACTATGGTAAGATAAACTGCCTGCCTACCTAACTGAAGGATACATAACTGAAGTGCTGTTGAAATGGGCTTTAATGCCGAGATATGTAATAATGCGGTCAAGGTCGTTCATACTATATATTGACATCAAAGGTATTAGGTGCAAAAATAATGCATGTTTATATATTCATAGTACTTTATCTAAATTGTCCTATAATTCACATGAAGGATTTACATGTTCAAACAAATACATTCCCATAATAACATACATGTACAGTTATTTACACACCATGTACATCAACAAGGAAAGGCTAGGAACAGAAAGTCTTCTTGAATTCTTTTCAACCCATATGAAGGATGGTTGGCATATATTTGATACTATGCTGGTAAGGTATGGCATATCTGTGACGCTAAGTTAGCAATTACATCACTTGGATTGTCACCAGCTTGCATGTCAGTGTCTCTACCGTAGCTTGGTTCCTGCTGAATTTCTGTTGTACCTCACATCTTCAGCTCGTACTTTATGGCGTAGGGTTATCATGAAGTTGGGATGGGTTTGCAAGTCAATCGTAACATTTAACTCCACGAAATTGAGCTTTCTGTTGTTTATCTGTATTTATATATAATGGGAAAGACCAAGATATATTTATTTCATTAACTACATGTATCACCTTGCAGGTTGAAACTGAACCTGTTTTGCCAACAGTGCAGATCATGATCAGCTTGCAATTCCATGAAGATCATGATCTGCACTGTTTTTAGCAGTGTAATGAAGGGTTAAGATTGTATGGTAATTCACTAGGTTGCCTGATCCACTCAGGTATTTAACAACGGTTGCATGCTTTTACACTCCGCAAAGCAAAGACAGACCACTAAGCAACATAAATCAAAACAGCCAGGAAATCTACAACAACAACTACAAGAAAAGAGAAAACCATTGACTGTGAACTTACTTAAGTGATGTCTAGACCCAGAATATAGCAGATCATCATCAATCATTTACATCATAACATCACAGTTGAGATAGTATAATGATCTATCTGTAAACAGCATGCATATTAAATTACTTAAAAGTCAGATAAATGAGGAAAGTCACGAACATCAAGCAAACAACAGCCTATACAAAACTAATTTTTAAATGCTTTTATTTGTACATGCCATAGAAATGATGTATTTTGGTGCCTGATTCAATCATTTGAGTATTGTTTCTCATATATTTTCAGACAAGTTTGACTACAAGATCTACATGTTCAAGAGTGGCGATACTTTCGGACAAAGAATAAAGTGGTCAGCCAAAGACTTCCTAGATATAAGCTATGCTATTCTCAATAGCACAGGCCATCAACTCATACTCAAAACTGAATCAGACTCTGTGATAGAGGACATCTGTATCGGGTTGTCATTGAAACTACTGGTACGATGGAGTAGTGAACCATTACCATGGAGACAAATTGACCGAGCCCCAATGATTGATTGTCAGAAATATCTCATGAATAAGTACAGTAGCCAAGGTAACAAGATTTCAGACTTTAATGGACGTGACATTCTAGCACATATGGAGGCGTTGCCACAGTTTCTGGAGTCTCAGGAACTCATGATTTTCACTGACGTCGAAGAATTCATCACTGAAGATAAAATAGACGGAATCAATAAGATAGAACTTACTCGTACAGGAAGTAACAGTAGTTCTGAAAAAGACAGCAACCCTAAACTGCGTGGGGAATTGAACATAGAAGATCCCGATGACCTGGAGGATGATGTAGAGACGACAACAGCCAGTTCGAAACGATTCGAAGGTGAATGGGACAATCTGACGAGCTCAGGGTTCATCGACGACCGATCTGAATACACTGGTGGCGGATCTTGGATTGACTCGGTGTTGTAACTAGATTAATAAGTGAATCCATGGAAATATTCCAAGTTGGATCATAATAGAGAGAATAGAATGTAGAAAGGTTAACTGCCAAAGTGTCATCCTCCTAACAGCTCCTGCGATTTTTATTCTTCTGAAAACTTGAAAAAGGATTCTGTGATTGTCACTGTGTTGAAACTGTCAGATGGTGTCATAGGTTAATGGGTTTTACTGGAAATGTGCTGTATGTAAAGGTGATGATATACGGTTGTTAAAATGTTGCCTTACTCGTATTTCTGAGATTACAGCTAGCAATATTGTAGAATTTTTAATCTAGTAGATATTTATTGCACACCTGGCGATATGTCTTACATGAGAAGATTTTGTAAATGTCACAGCAGATAAAATGGTTGTCTGCTGTGACATCATGTAAAATCTCGACCACGTTTACATGACACAGATTGTATACTGTGCTATTATAGTAACTAGTTAATGAGGAAATATATGAGACTATTAAAGAACCGATAGAAAACAGATTGTTATGCCAAATCATTTCCCCTTGGATTTGTCTTTTCTGGTGTGATACACAGAAAATTTTTGTTCCACTGGGTTTAAATTTGACAGAATTGAAGTCACTCAATCTAATCAGAAAAACTGTGAATTTTTAAACTGTTTAAAATTTAGATAAAAACATGAAATAGAAAAAAATAGTCTAACTATGGGAAGGCAGATATTCAGTGATAGAAGCACGTGTTCATGCTGACCGGCATAAAATGTCACATTTCTAAAAGAGTGCATAAGACCGTGTGTTTAAAGTTTAGGGTCATAGGTTGGAGACCTGCTATTTCTCTCTTTGTGTTTAGCTGTTACACAAACTATGGTACAAAAAATGTTTTTAATTTAAAGCAAAGATTTCAAATTCAGTTGGTAATTGTAAGGATTTTCTTTTTATTAAAAAAAAAAGAATTAAGTGGCAGTAGCATAGACTGATAAAAAAATTCTGTAAGAAATTAGGTGGCAATAATTATTCAAAGAGCGATCTGTATTTAGAAATTTATATTGGCGGGGGCCACTTTATTGCTTCTATAAATGTTCTACCTGCGCAGTTTATGCGGTTTGAGGGGAAAATATCAACCTAGATGCTGTGAAAGGCTTTTGAAAATATTTAGTACCTGTTTTTTTCTTTATTTGAATGACACTCTTGGAGTTTTAAGTACTCCTCTTACATATTTTAATATCTTTTATTTTATAACTTTCTTTATATAAGATGTTTAAATACTTTTTAACAAGTAGGGCACATAACTTTGGTAACTGTAACTCCATTAAAATACCATATAATATGTTAGTTTCAGGCCATCATTATAATAATTTTGGACTGGTACCTAGTTTCACAAAGATAAAGAGCATTGTTACAAAATGGTTAAAAACAAATCAATGTCAGGTCTCCTGAGAAATAAAGCCTTTTTTCTTTTTTTTTTTATTAAGAAAAATGCACCTGTCTGACCTATATTGTGGTAGATAAATTACAATAAATGATAGATAAAGTTGTCTTAATCATTCAAGTTTTCTGTGAAATAGAGTAGGATATGCAAAATACAAATTCTTTCCTTGTAATTCGTTCTTGTGACTTCTAAGTGTGAAACGTGGCAAATTTTGAACTCGGGGTGGAAGAGTTGGGACCGGAGTAATTCAAGTGACTATGAAAAATTTAATACAGTCTTACAAAATGTATCTGCTTTTGGCTATCTCAAAAGAGCCTACTTAACCCATTTATACCTAGATTTCTACCATGGAATCTTCTGTCTTCTAATTTGGTCAAGTCTATTTTCTTGATAAAAGGTGTTTTGTAGAATTTAGATCCAAAAAGCTTAAATCTTGAGCAGACGACATTGTATTTGTTGTCTGCTCTGAAAAGTAGCTGTTTGAAAAGGTATCTATTGTTACAGTAATAGACATTCTGCTTGTGCAAAGGCGTTAAAAAAAATGCAAATTTGGATATACAGTGCAACCTCTCTGGAGTGTACATCCTTGGGAACACTGAAATGTGTTTGTAGAGAGGTGTTTTTGATTCTTTATATAATTGATGCAACAGGATAGAAACTGTTTGTCTGCTTAGGTGGGTTGTTTGCTCTAGGGAGGTGTTGTTTAGGAAGGATTGACTGTATATGTATGAATATAAGCTACTAAAGTTACCACTAAGACAGGTTCAACTGTGTCTCATATATTTCCTGTTTTAACTGTAGAATATACATATTAAGTGTAAAGTTTGTATTGTAATAGATCAAGAAATTCCCAGACTGGACATTCAAGTACAGAAATGTTGAGTAAATATTTCTATAACAGTAAACAAACAAGTCAAAAGCTAACCATACAAAGATTTTAGAATTTAAATGTTTGCTCTTAGTTTTGGTTACACAACGTTCTTTACTCACCTTCTAATGTTTTCGCTTTCCGACGAAGGGTGTATGAACCGGTAACTAGGTTGAAAGGGTTATACAGACGTGTTATTACTCGAACATAAAACCTTTAATACTGCTGATCGTAAAGTATACATAAATGTCACAGCTGACTATTTGACAAATACTGATTGATATAAACGGTCACTGGGTTAAAACTGACAAAAATGTGTTATTTATAGCATTTTATGCTCATTTTTCCATTTCTTCATGCATATGACATTTAAACATACAGTCAACTGTCGATGCCAGATTCATTTAGTTTGTACTAAGCAGTGTATTGAAGGGTATTTTTCTTTTCTGCAATTTTGTTTTCTCTGTCATTTTATTGTTTTAATCGGATTTCTTCTTGAATTAAATGGAGTTAATGCAATAAATAATTTTACTGTACAGTTGACACTGTGGTAAAGTGGTGTCTGACAATTAATAATGTAGCCGTTCATATGTGGCAGAGCCAGGCTGTGTAGTGATACTAGGGCCAGAAGTCTTAGTGGCCCATGGGCAGAGCCCTCAGGCATTTACAATTTGTCTTCAGCAAAGCCCATTGGCCATTATCAATTCTTTTGAGCAAAGCCTTTTCGCTTTAGTGAATTATGGCTGGCATAGCCTAGAGCCATTAATAGTTTTATTGAGTGGAGCTCTTTGGCCATTATGAATATTTGTTGGCCATTTTGAATTCCTGCGGGTTATTATGATTTCCTGTAGGCCATTTTGAATTCCTATGGGCCATTTTGAATTCCTGTGGGCCATTATGAATTCTGGTGGGCCATTTTGAATTCCTGTAGGCCATTTTGAATTCCTGTGGGCCATTATGAATTCTGGTGGGCCATTTTGAGTTCTCTCAAGCAGTCCCCTTAGGCCATTGAAAATTCTCTCACAGGTATAAAAATCACTTTCCTGTCTAGTTCTGCCTTGTATTGATGTCTATAATACACATGTTAAGTCTTTAATACATGTATATACATTCCACACTTGTACTTTCACAAGACCTATTATGAGTATTAGTTTTTTTGGCCTTGTCCAAAATCGTAATCAAGGATGCACCAGATAATCTTACCAAAAGTACATAGGTACAAAAAGAAACAGGAAAGATTATCTCAAATATCAGGTTCACACAAAAGAATGAAAATTAACACCACTTTGGTTGCAGGCTATGCACAATAATGAACTGTTTTAGGGAAGGATGCAATATTTTATTCAGTGTAATGATTTCATGCAATTACCAAGTCAAATTGTTATCAATTTCTTTTATTTTTTCTCACAAGAAATTATTTTTGTATCATATTCAGTGTAAATACGTTGAAATTCTGACAAATATAGTCATGTTAAATGTGTACATGTATATATACTGAAAAAATGTATTGAGTAGAAAAACATTATAGTATTATGTAACTGTTTGGGTGAGCTGCCTCAATGCATTGTTGTTGCTGCATTCAAGTTTCTCATATCATTTATTATATATTCAACATTAATGTATGATGTTTGTCTTTCAATGTTGATGATGACCGTTCTTATCGCTGGGTAGTTTGTGGCCTATTAGTTGGGTTATGAGTGCGCAGACTGGTAACTTATCAAATCAGGCACCAAACTTACGCCAAAAGCGATATTCGCAATTTGGGGAAGCGGTCTTTTTTTTTTTTTTCCTTGCAAAGCGTGGCTGGTGCAGTCAGTTTCTAAGAACTTGAACACTCATGATCATCAGGTGCCAGACATTACATTATACAGCTCAGATGCATCACTCAACATTTTTCACAAGAAATGTGCGTACATGTAGTTAATTTTTCACACCTGCCTATGCCAAGAGTGAAATGGGACTGGTTTTTATTGCATGGTTTATTACACAATTTCAGCATATATTATTAACCTATATTATGTTTTGAACCATTGTCAAGTGTCATTTAAAATTCAAAACTTTGGTTTAAATGCAGGATATAAAGTCAAAAATAGTTTTTTGTTACCTCCTAACCTGCTTTTTATGCATTTTTCTGTTTGGTCATTAAATTACTGACATATATCAAATACAACTACCCACACATAACAGTATACTCTTATATTAAGGTCGTGCAATACTAAATTATCAATAATTCTGTTCATTTGTCCTGTTGCTAATTTTGTCTTTAATTCACATTAAAGGTAATGACATCGTATAATGTTTTGAAGATCTTAAGTAGGAATAAAAAAAGCTTCTTTTCTAAGATATTACAATGGTTTACTGGAAACAATTCCCCGCAAAAGAAATAGAAAACCCATTGATTCATTGAGACAGGCATAATGGCTTGATGATAATCGTGAGTGAAGAATGTGGTAGTTGACAGATTATGTAAATTAATCATGTGCTGTGGTTTTTCTTTTAAGCAGACGCATCAAAGTAGGTAATGTTATTCCTTATCGATTCAAATGTTGAACCTTGCCCTGAAAAAAAAGCCGTCTGTCTTATGTCAGTTAGATGAGAAATTAGGCGTATCGGGGCTTCAAGTTCATTTGTACTTCCACTCTTGCTAATTTTGCACATTAAGGCGTTAATTCATTACGTTATTGTAAGACAATGGTTCAAAATTTATCATACAAGACGGAAATATTACACGTAATTTGACTGACACTTTCATTAAATCTTCCTGCATAATGTCAGAATAATACATTAAGGTGATTATGTGTGGTTTTTACTCGTGTACAGATTCACGTCATCCAGGTTTAACAATGAGGAATTCTGCAACTTTTGCATTCTAGGACAAAAACGAAACAAAAGCATTGTTTTCATTTAACATGAACTTCTTATATATAGGTGTGATGTGAAATACTTGGTAAATCTTTGTTAGGGCATGATGATTAAACACGTAATATACGTGCTATAGCAGGCTGGCATGATATTCCCACATGCTTTAACAATATCATACTGTCATGATTGAACTGTATACTTTTATGGTATAGACTAAGTTATTGTAGAATTGTGTTATTGCTTTTCTTTATTCCGAAAAAAATGGGGATTTCAAGAATTCTGAGATTTGAAAAGGGTTCACTTAGTTTATACTAATTTATTTAAGCACGATTGTGAAGATGGTTCTATGGTTTGCTTTGGCATGATAAAATCTGCACTTACTTATAATCACATGCTGTTTGTTGGATAATATTATGCATAATGAACTTTCTGCAATAGTGTTATTCATATTGTTCTTTAAAAACAGTTGATAAAGCCTCACCTATCATTTATAGGGTATTGTAGAGACTTTTTCATTATGACTTAGTTCATACAGTATGACATAGTTCATTAGTTCATTCATGGTGCCTTTAGTTCATACAATTAATCACATAGTTCATAATCATACAGAAAGGTAATAGTTCACACAATGCAACTAGTTCATTCATAGTTCCTTTAGTTCATACAGGTAATTGTGTAGTTCATGCTCTTACATAAAGCTAATAGTTCATACAGTGTGACTAGTTCATTCATGGTACGTTTTGTTCAAATAGATTGCCATTAGCTCATAATAATACATGGTACCACTAGTTCATGCATGGTGTTACCAAGTTCATACTCTCTGCCCGACCTTGTATTTGGAACAACTGCTTGGTGACAAACACTTCATTTGTATACAGACCTGTCATCAGCATTGTGTAAATATTGTACAGAGAATAACTGCTGTTTTAATTGTCATTAGTTAAATTATTATACAAGGATTATTCTAGCGTATTTTTGTATTAAATGCACATTGTTATTTTAGAATATATTTTTCTCAAGTTGTTATATGAAATTATATTGTTGTGAAACTTTGCGAAAGTTTTAAGAAAATAAGAAAGAAGTAAACGTGATGTAAACTTCATGCATTGCTTATTCCAACCATATCATTTATATGTTTCCACTGTAAGTTAAGTAATATTTGCGACAACTTAATTGTCGCTGATATTTATATTCACTTTTTCAAAATTGCCGCAAAAGATTCATTTCAAATACATTTATTATTAGAAAAAATTCTCTTTTTGTAAAATTTAAAATAGGGAATAAGTTATGTACAATCAGGTTAGTAATATTTCAGTCACATGCAAATTACCATATTCACAGCTTTAAAAGGTTCATGAATATGTAACGTTTGCAAGGTTACCAGTACATTGTAGTTTAAGCAAAACGTGTATTCTATTGTTTTTTTTGTCACAGTTTTAAAATAATTTTTTTGTCATGTCTGCGTTGTTAAAAAGATTATCATTTTTCATCACAAGGCCAGTGCACCAGACTAGTGTAATCTATACAATGTTAAGGAAAACATGACACACAATAGACCAAGGATATCAAATTTAGAGTAGATTTCACAGTTTTTTTAATTGCTTTTTTCATAAAAAAAACAGCATTACATTAATTTATTATAAATATTCTATGTTACTGAGCAGTTTGCATTTTTGTTTCTATTGTTTTATATACTGTACCATGTATTGCTGATATAATTTCACAGAAATGGTCCACTCTTATGTCACTCTTGCGTATATTTTGTCTTATGAAAGTCTGCAATAAATATGTCAGATTCTACACACGTCTTTGTTATTGGTATCAAGAGCCATGTTGACCTGGCTAATCCCACCACAGAGGCAAGTAATCAAAGGGAAATAACTCCTGGAAAAATCACTAGAATGGAACATGCTGATAATATGTGCATCTCCTGTTGATATTGAAGCAGTCTAATGAAGTTTCATTGAATTCAAATTGATAGTTCCTGAGAAATAGCCTGGACAAGAATGCACAAAGTGCCAATACATGTGTATATATCGTGACAGTGTTCATTAAAAATCATTAAAGTGGAACAAGCAAAGCAGTGATAAAAGTTACACTGGTTCCTTAGAAATACCACAGACAAGAATGTGCGACAGATGCACAGATGGCAGGATATCATTACCATATTCCTCTGACCGGGGGATGATAAAAGCCCTTTTCTGAACCTACTTGCCACATTTTATACAAAACTTGCTCTGTAGCACCCCTTTGTTGGTGAAAAACTGCAAAGCTTTTCTTTTGTGCTTTCTGGGCTTCTTGGTGAACTGCTGCCATACTTTTCTTTTTTCTCCGACTTTTTGGTACACTACTGCAGTACTTTTCTTTTTGCCTTCTTGGAATGTTAATGGCCTTAATGTTAGCTTTATCGGCTTTTCACAATGGATTCTCCTTTAAGGTATGAATGCCGCATTGTTTATGCAGTGTGAATGGCCACACATCCTGCTTTAGGAGAAATTGCACTGATAACTTTTTACATTTTGATAGTACCACCATACAATAGCACTCTGTTTTTATTGGTTTTTACTGTCTGTATACCTTCCTCTTGATGCCCAATTTATACATTCAAACAAAAGCCTGGTTCCCTTACTAATCTGTGCTCAGTAAGATGCAGAAAGCATTTCTGAATTAAAGTCTGCATACTTCATAATACTGTAAAAAATACTTCAACAATGACTTGCAAAACATCTTGATCCAAAATTGTTCTGCCTTTTACACTGCTAAACATCTCAAACTTACTTTATCTATCTTTCAGTCTGGACAATGCCATTAATTTTTCAAAGATGTGCCCATTGAAAATTTTCTGACTGAATCTTTAACAGTGCAGATCATGATCACACTACACAGAGACTGGATGAATATGCAGGCAGATCATGATCTGTACTGCAGCAAAATCACTTGCTGCCCGTATATCTGCACATTGGTACAGGTTGACGACAGTCTGCATTGTACACTTTTCTGTCAGTAAATCTTCACTGACCACCCCTTGGAACAATAAACAGAACTGTCAATATTGATAGCTAGAGATAAACAGTCAGAGATTAACAGTCACAAATCAAAAGCTGGAGATAAACAGTCAACTATTGAAATCTAGAGGTAAACAGTCACATATTGAAATCTAGAGCAAATATTAAAATCTAGAGGTAAACATTCAAATATTGAAATCTAGAGGTAAACATTCACATATTGAAAACTGGAGACCAAAAAACACAAATCAAATGCTAGAGGAAACAGCCAAATATTGAAATATAGAGGTAAACAGTCACATATTGAAATCTAGAAGAAGTACATACAAGCTAGAGACAAACAGTAACATTGAAATATATAGGTAAACAGTCACATGGTAAACAGTCAAACATTAAAAGCTAGAGATCAACAGTCACATATTGAAATATGGAGGTAAACAGGAGACAAAAGGACACAAATCAAATGCTAGAGGAAACAGTCAAATATTGAAATCTAGAGGCAAACAGTCAACTATTGAAATATACAGGTAAACAGTCACATATTGAAATCTAGAGGTAAACAGGCACATATTGAAATCTAGAGGTAAACAGTCACATATTGAAAACTGGAGACAAACAGTCAACTATTGAAATATACAGGTAAACAGTCACATGGTAAACAGTCAAACATTGAAAGCTAGAGATCAACAGTCACATATTGAAATATAGGAGGTAAACAGTACTGAAATCTAGAGGTAAAAGTCACATATTGAAAACTGGAGACCAAAAGACACAAATCAAATGCTAGTCACAATATTGAAATATAGAGGTAAACAGGCAAATATTGAAATCTAGAGGTAAACAATCAAATATTGAAAACTGGGACCAAAAACAAAATCAAAGCCGAGGAACAGCAAAATTGAAATCTAGAGGCAACAGTCACATATTGAAATATAGAGGTAAACAGTCACATATTGAAATCTAGAGGTAAACAGTCACATATTGAAAGCTAGAGGCAAACAGTCAATGAAATATATAGGTAAACAGTCACTGGTAAACAGTCAAACATTGAAAGCTAGAGATCAACAGTCACATATTGAAATCTAGAGGTAAACAGTCACATATTGAAAACTGGAGACCAAAAGACACAAAATGCTAGAGGAAACAGTCACATATTGAAATCTAGAGGTAAACAGTCACATATTGAAAACGGGACCAAAAGACACAAATCAAAGCTAGAGGAAACAGTCAAATATTGAAATCTAGAGGTAAACAGTCACATATTGAAAACTGGAGACCAAAAGACACAAATCAAATGCTAGAGGAAACAGTCACATATTGAAATCTAGAGGTAAACAGTCACATATTGAAATATAGAGGTAAACATTCAAATATTGAAATCTAGAGGTAAACAGTCTCATATTGAAAACTGGAGACCAAAAGACACAAATCAAATGCTAGAGGAAACAGTCAAATATTGAAATCTAGAGGCAACAGTCACATATTGAAAACTGGAGACCAAAAAACACAAATCGAATGCTAGAGGAAACAGCCAAATATTGAAATATAGAGGTAAACAGTCTCATATTGAAAACTGGAGACCAAAAGACACAAATCAAATGCTAGAGGAAACAGTCAAATATTGAAATCTAGAGGCAACAGTCACATATTGAAAACTGGAGACCAAAAAACACAAATCAAATGCTAGAGGAAACAGCCAAATATTGAAATATAGAGGTAAACAGTCACATATTGAAACTAACCAAAAACACAAATCAAATGCTAGAGGAAACAGTCAAATATTGAAATCTAGAGGCAACAGTCACATATTGAAAACTGGAGACCAAAAAACACAAATCAAATGCTAGAGGAAACAGCCAAATATTGAAATATAGAGGTAAACAGTCACATATTGAAATATATAGGTAAACAGTCACATGGTAAACAGTCAAACATTAAAAGCTAGAGATCAACAGTCACATATTGAAATATGGAGGTAAACAGGAGACAAAAGGACACAAATCAAATGCTAGAGGAAACAGTCAAATATTGAAATCTAGAGGCAAAAGTCACATATTGAAATCTAGAGGTAAACAGTCACATATTGAAATCTAGAGGTAAACAGGCACATATTGAAATCTAGAGGTAAACAGTCACATATTGAAAACTGGAGACAAACAGTCAACTATTGAAATCACAGGTAAACAGTCACATGGTAAACAGTCAAACATTAAAAGCTAGAGATCAACAGTCACATATTGAAATCTAGAGGTAAACAGTCACATATTGAAATCTAGAGGTAAACAATCACATATTGAAAACTGGAGACCAAAAGACACAAATCAAAGCTAGAGGAAACAGTCACATATTGAAATATAGAGGTAAACAGTCAAATATTGAAATCTAGAGGTAAACAATCAAATATTGAAAACTGGAGACCAAAAGACACAAATCAAATGCCAGAGGAAACAGTCAAATATTGAAATCTAGAGGCAACAGTCACATATTGAAATATAGAGGTAAACAGTCACATATTGAAATCTAGAGGTAAACAGTCACATATTGAAAGCTAGAGACAAACAGTCAACTATTAAAATATATAGGTAAACAGTCACATGGTAAACAGTCAAACATTGAAAGCTAGAGATCAACAGTCACATATTGAAATCTAGAGGTAAACAGTCACATATTGAAAACTGGAGACCAAAAGACACAAATCAAATGCTAGAGGAAACAGTCACATATTGAAATCTAGAGGTAAACAGTCACATATTGAAAACTGGAGACCAAAAGACACAAATCAAATGCTAGAGGAAACAGTCAAATATTGAAATCTAGAGGTAAACAGTCACATATTGAAAACTGGAGACCAAAAGACACAAATCAAATGCTAGAGGAAACAGTCACATATTGAAATCTAGAGGTAAACAGTCACATATTGAAATCTAGAGGTAAACATTCAAATATTGAAATCTAGAGGTAAACAATCACATATTGAAATCTAGAGGTAAACAATCACATATTGAAAACTGAAGACCAGAAAACACAAATCAAATGCTTGAGGAAACAGTCAAATATTGAAATCTAGAGGCAAACAGTCACATATTGAAATATACAGGTAAACAGTCAGTCTACCAGTGCAGTAAGGTGGCAATTAAATGCAGCCAGTGCTCTTTTCATTATGTAATTTAAACCAAATGAAATTACATGCTTCAAAAATTCTTAAACATGTTGCATATAATTAAAATAGAATCAATTACAATACCCATTTCTTGGTTACAATGTATTTGTACTAGTTGGTGTTGGTTAAACTGAATTTGAAGAGTAATACTATATGGCTCCCAAAACAAGTAAATTTGAATAAACACTAGACTATATCAGCTATAAAAGCAGAAACAAAATATTATATAGTAGAAGCAGTGGTCCAAAACTGAGGTATTGAACCTGCGAATTTTAGATGATAGAAATTGTTGTCAATGTGCAATGTGATAAAATCCACATATTTGCCTTCACCTTCGACAAAGGGAACTTGTTAGTTTAGTTTATACTAATTTATTTTAGCTAGATTGTGAAGGAAGCATGTAGCTTATCGAGTCACTCTCGAGTCTGCTTCCTGGAAAAACCAGTACTGGTGTCATATGAGATGGTACGGTCTTGACCCTAGTGGGGCTCAAACCTGCAACCTCTGGGATGAGGGAACTTGTTGCTCCTTACACATCTTCTGGTTATAGGAACATTTATGTGGTTGCATTTTAATGTACATCTATAAATGTGACCAAGTATCGCCATCTACATCATACTCAGTATACAAGGCTTTCATATTCATTGTGACCTTGACATCCTTGTGTATATATAGGTATGTTGAGATACCGACAACAGTTTTACATGCAACACACTGTCTGGACTTGGAGAACTTTTTGTGACAATAATTATATCAGAACATTATCACATCATAAACTGGGCAGGAAATATTGCTATGACAATTTGTGACCTTGAGTTTGTGACCTTGACCTCTGAGCTGGAAACCTGGTCACACTGGTATTCATCCAGTCATGTAGAACATTAAAAGTGTCAACTTATTTTCCTTCATAAAAGTGACAGACAAATTTACGGCAAAGAGAGCTTCACCTGTCTATAAACTGATGAAAATGTCTTTTGGTTTTACAAAATTGAAATGGGATCTCATTTCCACAAGAGTATATCTTCCGATCTCTACACCTACGAGTTCTCTCCAGGAATAATTTAGTAATTGTTCTAAGTAACCAAATTTTATCTCCAGTCCAGAGCACAAAATACATGAATGTATTCATTATGCAAGGTACAACATAGATCAAGACAAAATAATCTCATGACATTATGATGAATGCCCTCAGACACAATGTTCATCTTCATAAAAAATATATATATTCATGAAATCATGACAGCTTGAGGAGGAAAGGCAAAACCTGCATCATAAAAAAATCACTGACTGTTTTATATTTCATAACCTCATAAAACTTAAATGAATACATTTTACATGGAAAAGGAATTATTTTTGAATATTGCGGTCTATATCATGGTGACGCAGGTTGAACAGACTTATATTATACATGTACAAACTTTAAGAAAGGTAATTTTGATTCCCATATAATATGAACACATGATTTGAGGCACGATTCAGTTATATATGTCACCTTTATTATTATACTTATTTATTTTAGCTCGATTGTAAAGAAAGCTTGAAGCTTATTGAGCCACTCTGGAGTCCACTTCCTGGAACAAGAGGGTCAAGATGGCCCTATATCACTCACCTGACTACCATTGGCTATAATACAAGGGGTCATGATTTTAACATAGTTCATAGAGGTCCACTACACAATGCCTAGTAACATTCCAAATATCTAAGCTCTGCCAGTGGGCCTAGTGGTTTTTTGAAGTTTAGACACTAGTGGGGCTCGAACCCGCAACCTCCGGGATGAGCGGCAGACACCTTTACAAGTATGATGAATTACATTTGTAATGTACGACCCTTGTACATACAAAGAATCATTCCTCCATCAATTTTATAAAATTTAAAACTTTCTGGAGACATGCTCAACAACATCTCTTATTAAATTATAAGAGTTTACATGGAAGAACAATTGGAATCTTTTGACATCTGTCGTAGCAAGTCGAGGAAAGCCGCCAGGAAGACAAACAGCTAATACCCTTATTTTTAATAGGATGGTTAAACCATGGATTCGGGATTCTTTTCAAAGCAAATTCACTGACATAGGTCAACACTGATACCTACTTTAAAACAAGAATGTCATAGGGAACAGTACATGTTCCCTAAAGTAACTCTTGATATAAATGCAGGAGTTACTCGACTTGACAGTAAAGTTTCCAGCAAAGTTTGGTTAAACTTCAGCATACAGCACAAAAAAGCATGATGATGTACTACATGCAGCAACTGCCAAAGGGCCATAACTCTAGAACAATAAGCTCAAAAAGGCCAGTATCACTTAAGCTAACAGAGGTCACTGTGACTTTGACCCACTGACTCCCAAAACAGTAGGGATCATCAACTCAGAAAGACAAATCATACTATAAAGTTTCAAGACTTTTGCTGATAATTAGATTTCAAAATATTGAGCGGAAATGATTTTCAAAGTTCGAGTCACTGTGACCTTGACCTTTGACCAACTGATCCCAAAAACATCAAAAACAGTAGGGATCATCTACTCAATAAGACCAATCATCCTATAATTACTGTTGTGATATAGATCTCAAGATATCGAGTGGAAAAGATTTACAAATTTCGGGTCACTGTGACGTGACCTTTGACCCAATGACATCAAACCAATCATCATATGAAGTTTGAAGACTGTGGGTGATATAGATCTCAAATATTGAGCAGAGAAGATATTACTGTGACATTGAGCTTTGATCCACTGACCCTTAAACAATATGTATCATCTACAGGTTGCATGTAACCTTCTGAGCAAGTTTGATGGAAGCTGAATGAAAGTTGTGACCTGTTATCAAGACAAGAGGGCCAAGATGGCCCTATATCGCTCACCTGCGACTTATGACAATATGTGACCAAACTTCAACTCTAAGCGATTTATCATAAACACAAACATTCTGTTTGACCTTGACAAGGCAAACCTTTTGACCAAGTTACATGATGATTGGGTTGTAAATGTCACCTGCATGGCATAAACAAAGTTTTTAATGGGGTTTTGACCTCAAATTACCCATATTCATACTCCACCTAAATTTCATCAAGACAATCATACTGACAAAGTTTCATGAAGATAGAATGAAAAATGCAACCTCTATTGCATACACAAGGTTTTTCTACAATTTTACCCCGTGAGCTAGTTTTTTACCTTAGATGACCCAAGTTAGAATTTGACCTAGATTTCATCAAGGCAATCATACTGACCAAGTTTCATGAAGATCCAATGAAAATGCAACCTCTATAGCATACACAATGTTTTTCTATGATTTGATCCCGTGACCTAGTTTTTAACCCAAGATGACCCATGTTCGAATTCAACCTAGATTTCATCAAGACAATCATACTGACAAAGTTTCATGAAGATCCAATGAAAAATGCAACCTCTATTGCATACACAAGGTTTTTCTATGATTTGACAGGGTGACCTAATTTTTTACCCCAGATGACCCATGTTCGAACTCAACCTAGATTTTATCAAAGCAATCATACTGACCAAGTTTCATAAGGATCCCATCAAAAATGCAACCTCTATATCAAACACAAGGTTTTTCTATGATTTGACCCCATGACCTAGTTTTTAACCCTAGATAACCCATGTTCAAACTCGACCTAGATTTTACAGGCAATCATACTGACCAAGTTTCATGAAGATCCAATTACAAATGCAGCCTCTATTGCATACACAAGGTTAAGTGTGGACAGACGACAGACGATGGACATCAGGCGATCACAATATCTCACCTTAGCACTTCGTGCTCAGGTGAGCTAAAAACACTATCAGAGATCACTGTGACCTTTACCTACTACCCAAAATCAGTAGGTAATATTGCAGGCAACCTTCTGAGCAAGTTTAGATATTAGAAAGAGTGATAATTAAATTATTTCAGCCAATTATAATTTAATTTTGATAACCAGTTTCAGAGAAATAGAATTTTGATGTTTTTATATTGAATGCAGAAGAAACTAACAATTAAAGGGCAATAACTCTGCATTATGCTATTATATACTTATTTTAAGTTTCATGAAATTCTATCCAATTTTTCTTCAGTTATGACTCCGGACGGATGGCCTGACGGACAACGCTAAAACAATATCCCTCCGTCTATGGCGAGGGATAATCAGCACTTTCTTACATAGTAAAAGTTTTCCAATGAAGTTCCGTTGACTTCATACCAGTGCTTGCTGTGAAATAGCAATAAGCATATGGGATGCATGGAAACACAGAGAAAGCAGCGACAACAAATTTTACCTTGTGGGATTATTATGTTACAGTAATAAATGCTAGTTTGTAGCAGTTACACAGAAAACAAAACAAATGTGAACTTTCTGATTTCTCTTTATTTATTTCAGAGAATAAATACCCACTTACAGTATTTGTAGATGCTTTAAAAAGAATTAAAGGCAATGAACCACATTGACCATATACATTGTATCACTGCATGCTAGCACTGGCACAGAAATAAAGGTATTCTGAAAAACAGCAATAGTAAAATATTCTGAAAATCAGCAAATCTTTATCTTACTTTGGCAAACAGGATAGTCCGTAAAGAAAAGATTTTTTTTATTTCACAAATGGGGAAAAGCCTCTTAATTTATTCTGAATAAATTTGTTTTGAAAAAAAAAAGGAGACAAAAGCTTTCAATATAATAAGGCCTCAGTAATAGTTTAAAGGGGCGTTTAGTGATAATTTATCGACTGAATAACTGCACTGGTTAAAGACGCAGAATCACCTGCTATCAGCAGGTTAATTGGTGAAGTCCCAGGATCACATTTACAAGTAGCTCTTATTTTACCACGAAAGAAATCTTACCGGCAGAAATGACCTTTAATTGTACCAAATACGTTCTTTGCTTTTAAAAATCGATAAGTACATGTTAGAAATATAGTGCAGTATCTATTTTAATGCCATTGTAAAAAATCAGAAAGACTTTCTATTAAAAAAAGGACTTGAATACCAAAGAAAGGCATATGTCAACATTTTGACGTTTTGTTTCATTTAAAGCAAAATCAAAGTCACCTTTACGAAACAGACGACGGCTTTAAAATTCTGTGAAATTGCTTATTCAATCAGTCTTTATATCTATAAATTATCGATGTTTAAAAGTTTTATTGCAAACATGCAAAATTATGTGCGTGACCGTGGATTTGTAATTAAACCACTACAGTTTACTAGTAATAGCGAAGTAAACATATTTTGCCATGGATTTTACTGAACTCTAAGTACACCAGATTTTGAGCAATTTTCAACGGTAAACATAACAACACAAACGAGTTGTCTTTTTGATACCTTTAATGCATTGTTATCATAACTTGGACCAAGCTATTTAGCAGAGCAAAGTTAACATTTGTATGATTTTATTTTATCAAGGTTTTATTTTGGCTGCTGTGATTTGCGCCAATTCAAAACACTGTCAATTCAAAACACTTAAAAAAAACACCAACATTTGGCACTGCAGATTTAAAGCGCCATACAGTATAATTTTTGGTATATGCATTGAACAAGCAGATAATGCAAGCTCATTTCAGAAAACACACATGTACCTGTTAAAGAAGAAGCAGACATTTTTGTTTTCTTAGAACAGGACTTGATTTAATCATGCAGATTTGAAAAATAATTCAGACAAACCTTCAAAGCAGCCATTGAACATTGTTCATATCAATAAATTATATAGTAAAGTTTCCGACTAAAGCAAAATCGAGTACGAGGGAAAAAGATAAAATAAAATTGAAATGTGTATCTAGGCCTCGTATCAGACTAAATCTCTGTAAAAAAAATCCAACCACATATCATGGCAACCAGTTAAAGCTATACTGGAATTATGCATTGCTACAATAAGTGTAGTATTTATCTAATTTTTCTCAGTATTTATTGTAATTCCCTGCCTAAGTGTTTATTTTGTAGCAGTATAGGTAATCTCCAATCCTTATACATGTAGCAAAAACACATATTTTGACACACTTTCTTTATCATTGCATAGATGCTATATTTAGTCAACTGGCAAATATGTCAGCTTGCCAATTTTAACTTCAACCAAGGTCTTTCAAATACTATTTGAAAGACCTTGCTTCAACTTGCAGAAAGTTTTTTGAAAAAGGTTTAATTTTTTGTTCTCTCAATATACATGTACTCTTTCCCGTCTTTTAACCATACTCATGGAATAGCGTTGCCAGTTAAAATCTGTACTTGTTCCATTCAGTAGGGCAAGGTGTTAGAAGACAGAACAACAAAATGGCATAACCTGCCAACAAAAACATGCTTAGAACATCACAAATGATGCTATTTAGTTATGTTTCTTGGAATGAACTGATTTAATTCATTGAATTCAACATTTTGAAATTGAAACGCATTGTTATAACTGTTGTTTTCTTATCGCTGGTACCCAGCATTTTGTGTTCTGTTGTGTACTGATGCCTCCAGCAGCTGTGCTGAGATAATCCATATCAAACACTGGTTCCTGGCTCAGCTCTTGTTCAGAACTTCAGACCATTTGTTGACAAATTCTGTGATATTCTCCACACTTACACCTGAAATAAGCATCAAATATTTTGAAACAGTTTAGTTTATACGAATTTATTTTAGTCTGATTACGAAGAAAGCTCCATAGCAAATTGAATCGCTCTTGAACACTCATTCCAGTTTGTTTTTCAATTCTGTTTGAGCACCTTCTGACTAATAAAACTAGTTTAAAATGTTAGGTACAAGAGTAATTTAGACTCTTATTCAAAAACATTCAGACATTTAAAAATAAATCGTCTACAATTGTTTACAAAGCTCAAGTGGTGTCCCCATAGCATTAGCAGTAGGTCATAAGCCCTGGGATCAGAGGGTCTAGGGTTTGAGCCTCATCAGTGCAATCGTAGTAACCTTCCACACTGTATGGTTGATTTCATCTGGAGGGAGCCTCAAGTTATAAGAACACGAATTTTGTGAGAACCTTTTTTATGACTGCCCAAGTCAAAATTGATGACCGGCCAAATTTGTCAAATGTATTTCCAATTTTTTCACTAAGGAATTTCTAACACGTTTTCAAAGTATTCATGATTGTCTTTTACTCGCCTTACTAGACCAAAATGCCTTATGGCCATTTTGAAAGACATAATTATATAACTTAAATACAGAAATGTCTACCTTCTTGTTTGCTTGAGGCAAGTGCTTGTTTCACCGCTGGATTCTTGATTGTACTGAAGCCGCTTGACGTGAGGACTGCGATCATTGTGTCAGCTCCAAAGTCGCCACCTTGTCTCGACAGGTACAGGGCGCAGTTCACTATCTCCAAAACACACCTTCATAATATAATATATACTATCAGTTTATTAGCTACTATAATTGCCCAAAGAAATTAAACGCTGCAGTATTACTTTCTGCAGTACATATACCTTGCTATTGTGTTTTGTTCTTAAAACAAGGGAGATTTGGTAAGTTATTTAATTTCTTTTTAGTAACTTTTTTATTTAACTTACTACTTGAACAAACTCTGGCACATTGTGCCAATGAGCTGATAAAAATGGCAAGCAAATTCATGAATTTTTATCCCCTGCAAATAAACAATAACTGGAGAAAACTGTAAAGTGTATTAAGGAATGTCGTTTCAGGAAAAGCATAGAACTGTGAAATTTCACCACATGGGGCCTCATCTCTGGGGGCAAATTTTTCTGCATCTTGTCATCAGGATTGAGTTGTTGTAAGTTAAATTAAATTGCAAATTAACAAAAAATTTTAGTCCTCTAAATAGAATATTTAAGAGAAGTGCTACACCCCTTGAAGGCCTCAAAAAACAATCCTGGGAGAGTGTGGATAAGAAACAATGCGTTATTAATTATTTCAGGAAATCCAATTAAATTTGACAATCAGTTCCAGAAAAATAGAATTTCACGTTTTCATATGAATATGGGACATAACAACTAAAAGGCAATAACTCTTGATTTCTGCCAATCTTGGGGGAAAGTTGCATGCGCATTGTAGTTTAGTAGTACAACTTATAACACATTTAAAATCAAGAAACATGGCAATCCCAAACCAGTTTTAAAAATGTTGTTCATTAAGTTTCAAAGTAGACATGAAATAATATTTAATCTTTAAATACCTCCAAAGATGCTATGACCCTTGAGGGCCAAATCAAGTTAAAATCATGTAAACAGATTTTCAATGTTAATGTCAGGATTGACATGTGTATCATTAGAAACAGGTTGCACGTCATCATGGTAAAGCATTTGTCGAAGTTTCATCAATTCTTCAATTAAGAGTTCAGGGCGGACAGGATTTTCAATGTTAATTCACTGTGACCTTGACCTTGGAAAATAGACATGTGAACTGTTTCCTCATCTTGAAGTAGTAAACATTTGTCGAAGTTTCATCAAAATTTAAAAGGCTGAAGTACACTACAGGATTTTCAGTTAAGTACTTTGACCATGATCTTAAAGAAAGCTGTGTGTACTGCGTTCTGGCACGTCATGTTGATGTGGTAAACATTTGTCTGAAGTTTCGTGAAAATTCTTCAAAGGATGGAGAGTTACTTAGATATGGATCTGGAAGGTTATGTACTGTGACCTTGACCTTGGAGCCAAAACGAACATGCGTTCTGCACTCACTTATGGTAACTTTGTCTGAAGTCATCAATACAAAGGGTTCAAAGTTACAGAGCGACACAATCTCATTCTGCCCACTCAAATCCGCCATACCCCAACTTATAACACAGATTTTCAAAATGAAAAGATGGTTATGTGGTACAATCCTTTAGGCCTAGGGGAATATCATCAGGGGGAATATCATCAGGGGGAATATCATACCATGTATCCCTGTTCTTCTTCTTTAAATGTCTGGTGTTTACCACCTGTACCTTCTCACTATTCTTCTGGGCTCGGATATATCTGAATAATTCATGTAACATGTACAACTCTTTACAAATCTCTATTGCATATACATGTAAACATGATCCCACATGTTAGTAAAACATGTTTAACATGAACTAGCAATTATTTTCCTTGTGTTTCTAGCATTCATGTCAAGTAACTTGATGTAAGTCCTTTTTCATTTAATTTCTAAAATGGATTTGTCCATCTTTAAATATGGGTGGTACCATTAGTCGTTCAAGTGGGTAAAACAGTGAAAACTTACTGACTGAATAGCAAATAGTGTAGATCAGGATCACACTGCACCAAAGTGCAGCTTGATTATGTTCTGCACTAGTGACAAAGGCAGAATCATTTGCAGACAGCAAGGTAAAGTTTATGCTTAGCATACCACTATGCCTGTAAAATAAAAGGTAACAGCTAAAAATGAAACACTTACCTATTACCTTTCCTAAATTCCGCCTCAAGCCAGCGTATAGCATCTCTGGCACCGTGACTCTCTTTCTTTTGATGATCTAGACTGTCTATCACTGCAAACATATAACAAATTTTTTCAACATTTTTAACATTTCAATACTGTAAACGAAAATTTTGCAATTTGTGGGTAAACAGACTTATTTGCGACTTTCCAATTTGCGTAAGGTGAATTCTCTTATAGTAATAGTAATGTGAAATGAATCTTTTGCGAGATTTTTAAATTTTCACCATGTGAAATTGCAAAAACAGCGAGAATAACATACTTGCAAATATTACCCAAATGACAATTATGAATAGTTACAAACATACTGTAAAATAGGTCATTTTCACATGCTGAAAATTTCTCAATTAGTGAGAAGAAAATTTGCCAAAATAGTGTAAATTAAATCATCGCAAATAATACATAATTTACAGAAGTTACAAACATAACTTTGAAATAACTTGTATGGTCTGTTTTTTCAATAGCTGATAACAGGCACTTAGACAAAGGACTTTGTAGTCTGCTTTTTTGCAGTTTTTAAAAAATGATTGTACTGTGCATACCAAAAATACTAAGCAACAATTTAATACATGAACATGCTGCGAAAACAGACTAACAGAACAGTCAATGAATTGTTCTTGATATGTTGTGTCAATGACTTGTTTGTAAATGCACTGTCATAGATCCATGGAAAGTGTTTAAACTTAATCGTACATGTTAAAAGGTCCTCATTATCTACGACTGGACAGCACAAGTATATTTACTATTACACTTTCATCCATTGGAAGCTTTTAAAACTACAACACACAAACTTAACAACAGCTAGCACTGGCGTATTTTTTCTTTAAGCCACTTTTTGCATGTGGCTCTGTTTGGGTAGCACACAAAACATATTCTTTCTTTAAAAGTTGTAGCCAATTCTATATTTTTTTAGCCAATTTAACATTTTTGTAGTCAGAATTGGCAATGGCTAATGCCAGGCACAGGAAATATCAATTTCAGAAACCTTTGAATATATAGGATGTTGTCAAACTCAACGTGACCTCCAGTTAACTTGAACATTGTAATGACAATTTCCTTCTTATTTCCTATTTGTTGCAGGTCCTACCAATGAATTTTGCTATTCAAATTTCGACTGTTTAAATCAAATTATATTGTCAATGTAACAAGAGTCTTGTTACACATGGTTAATCCCCCCGCCAGGAAGAAGTTACCTGAAGGTTGTACTTTCGTACATTTTACTTGGTGAGGGGGGTGGGGGGAGGAACTCCCAAAAAAAGCCGTATAGTTATGGTTATGCTAGTACAGTTTCAAGTAAGTGGAAAAAGAATAAGGCAATGAAGAGAAGGTTTGCAAAATATATTAATGTTCATTATCGTATAGGTATGAATTTTCTATTTGACTAAAAGTAGGCAAGGTAGAGTTATTGTTCTTGCACACTGCACCTTCCTACCAATGTGCTATGTCAGTGTATTAAGTTTGAAAAAATCCCTCAAGTACTTTTGGAGTTATGCTCGGATTTTTTTTTTAAAGTAAATCTGATAAAGGGGAATAACTCTAAAAGTAGGCATG
Source organism: Saxidomus purpurata (assembly GCA_022818135.1). NCBI lineage: Eukaryota > Metazoa > Mollusca > Bivalvia > Venerida > Veneridae > Saxidomus > Saxidomus purpurata. The sequence goes on along the minus strand of JAFMSR010000018.1, from coordinate 16,627,188 downwards.
GTAGAGTTATTGTTCTTACACACTGCACTTCCTACCACTGTGCTATGTCAGTGTATTAAGTTTGAAGAAAATCCCTCAAGTACTTTTGGAGTTATGCTCTGGACAAAACTTTTAAAGTAAATCTGATAAAGGGGAATAACTCTAAAAGTAGGCAAGGTAGAGTTATTGTTCTTGCACACTGCACTTCCTACCAATGTGCTATGTCAGTGTATTAAGTTTGAAGAAAATCCCTCAAGTACTTTTGGAGTTATGCTTCGGACAAGTAAATCTGATAAAGGGGAATAATTTAAAAGTAGGCAAGGTAGAGTTATTGTTCTTGCACACTGCACTTCCTACCAATGTGCTATGTCAGTGTATTAAGTTTGAAGTAAATCCCTCAAGTGCTCTGGACAAAACTTTTAAAGTAAATCTGATAAAGGGGAATAACTCTAAAAGCAGGCAAGGTAGAGTTATTGCTCTTACACACTGCACTTCCTACCAATGTGCTATGTCAGTGTATTAAGTTTGAAGAAAATCCCTCAAGTACTTTTGGAGTTATGCTCTGGACAAGTAAATCTGATAAAGGGGAATAACTCTAAAAGTAGGCAAGGTAGAGTTATTGTTCTGCACACTGCACTTCCTACCAAGTGCTATGTCAGTGTATTAAGTTTGAAGTAAAACCCTCAAGTACTTTTGGAGTTATGCTCTGTGACAAAACTTTTAAAGAAATCGATAAAGGGGAATAACTCTAAAAGTAGGCAAGGGTAGAGTTATTGTTCTTGCACACTGCACTTCCACCAATGTGCTATGTCAGTGTGTTAAATTTGAAGTAAATCCCTCAAGTACTTTTGGAGTTATGCTCTGGACAAAACTTTTAAAGTAAATCTGATAAAAGGGGAATAACTCTAAAAGTAGGCAAGATAGAGTTATTGTTCTTGCACACTGCACTTCCTACCAATGTGCTATGTCAGTGTATTAAGTTTGAAGAAAATCCCTCAAGTACTTTTGGAGTTATGCTCCGGACAAAGTTTTCAAGTAAATCTGATAAAAGGGGAATAACTCTAAAAGGTGGGCAAGGTAGGAGTTATTGTTTCTTACACATTGCACTTCCTCCCAATGTGCTCTGTCAGTGTATGAAGTTTGAAGAAAATCACTCAAGTACTTTTGGAGTTATGCTCCAGACAAAATTGGGACGGACGCATGGACGGATGGACAGACGGACGAAGACCATTTCTAATATTCCCTTCGCCTTCGGCGGGGGGATAAAAAGCATTCTCTACTCAATGAATATGCAAATTTAGCTCTACCATCTGCAATATATAGAAATAGGTACCAGTACTTAAAGTTATTCGCCATTTTTCTTTTAAATCTTTTTAAGTCTAATGCTTTCTACGGGTCCCACTGGCGCCCACTTAAGAGCCAACAGCATTTAATTTTGTAGCTGTCATTATGACACTATAATGTTAATGATGTTTATTCAAATTAAATGCATCTATACTCGATAAATTTGCACTTATGTCTGCATCGGCTGCAATAAAATAAATGTTGTTTATTGTACCCGTAACAAGAGGGCCATGATGGCCCTATATTGCTCACCGGAGTACAATTGTACCCGTAACAAGAGGGCCATGATGGCCCTATATTGCTCACCTGAGTACAATTGTACCCGTAACAAGAGGGCCATGATGGCCCTATATTGCTCACCTGAGTACAATTGTACCCGTAACAAGAGGGCCATGATGGCCCTATATTGCTCACTCGAGTACAATTGTACCCGTAACAAGAGGGCCATGATGGCCCTATATTGCTCACCAGAGTACAATTGCCCTTCATGCCAAGATCAAAAGAAGAATTTTTTTTTTTTAATTTCCCTATCACTCTATATTATAAAGTTATTATAGAGAGTTACAATATATTATATACAGACAAGTGACCCCTAGGGCGTGGTCAATTTTGTCCACAAGGTCATAATTTGAAAAAACTTGGTACGGGTCTACTAGACAGTGTTACATACCTAACATGTAAGCTCTAGGCCTTGAGTTTTGCAGAAGAGTTTTTTCTATACAAGTCTATGTAAAGCAAGTGGCCCCCAGGCAGGATCAAATTAAAACCTGGGGGCATGATTTGAACAAACTAAGTAAAGGTCCAGTAGGCAATGCTATAAAGCTAAGCTCTAGGCCTTGTGGTTTTGGAGAAGGAGATTTTAAAAGTTTTTCCTATATAAGTCTTTATGAAAACCAGTGATCCCCTGGGTGTGGTCAATTTTGACCCAAGGGGCATGATTTTAACACACCTGATAGAGGTCCACTAGACGATATTACATACCAAATATCTAAGCTCTAGGCCTTGTAGTTTTGGAGAAGAAGATTTTTAAAGTTTATCCTAGATAAGTCTGAACAAGTAAGTTTTAATCAAGGGGTCATGATTTGAACAATTTTTGTAGATGTCCACTAGGCAATGCTACGTGCCAAATATCTTAGCTCCGGATCTTGTGGTTTCAGAGAGGAAGATTTTAAAAGTATTCCTATACATTTCCTTTATAAACTAAACCTATGTAAAATCAAGTGACCCCCAGAGCAGGGACAAATTTTGACCAGGGGTCATGATTTGAACGATCTTGGTAGAGGTTCTCTAGACAATGCTATATACTAAATATCTAAGCTCTGGGTCTTCTGGTTTTTGAGATTTTTTAAGTTTTTCCTGCAACAAAGTTCTGCATGGAATATATTTCTTTGAACAATTTCGGTAGAGTAACATTCCTGTGAAGTTTGATCAAAATTGGCCTAGTGGTTAAGGAGAAAGTAAAATCTTGACGGGAGCATGCCAGACAACCGCTGATCACACTAGTTAACCCTGAGCACTTCATGCTCAGGAGAGATAATGAAACTTTTTTGCACTCTCTCTTTTAAGTGACTTGTACAGACATGGTGTCACCTGAACTTGGTAATCTGCATAGTAACTGAGCAAAAACGTATTTGTGAAACCAATTAAATTCAACATTTCATCTTAAAATGTCTATACTTTAGTGCAGAACTTATCAGTGTAAATCAATAAAATGCAAGGTTAAGTCTTAAAACCTGCATACTTCCATCTAATTTGAACACTCATATTAATTTTGTTTTCAAGTTTGACAAAAACACATGTATGTTCACTTTGTGATTATTTATCCTTTATTTCCAGAAAACTAAAATCAAAACTAATCAACATTATCCCCTGATAGTTCTAAAGCTGCTAAGTGAATGGAATTCCTTTTTGAAAATAGTCAGTTACTTTTTCCACATATAAAAAACCAGAAGTTGTTCTATATACAAGAGAGTCAATCTGTCACAAAAACACACTCCTCACATTTGTGATAAATCAAACCATAACTGCAATAGTCACCAAAGCACTTGATCAAAAAGTTGACAGATTACAGTTGACAGGAGAAAATGGGAATTTTAGAAATTTGTGATGATCCAATAAAAATTTTGATTGTTGGAGAGTGGACAGTGCCAATTTGGTGAAATTTTGACAATTTAGGGGCTATAACTTGGGAGTGCCTGGGGGCACTTAAAAGAGAAAACTAGGCAAATGAGCCTTGCCCAGCCCAGCCAACTGCCAGCCCATCACAAAAGAACCTATAACAGCTCACATCTAGAGATGGGCATATATGTAACAATTCTTTGTATGTTCACTTTGCAAAAATATAAAGATCAATTTTATACGCCTTAAGAATGAAAAAACAAAAAAAAAATTATTTCATAGCAGTGGCCTTTAGGAATCATTTTGACATTGGTGATGGGCATCTCAGATGTCACCACAAAATAGTACTGTTGTACGGCAGTTTCAACAGTTGCAATTTGTTGTTGAATTCTGTAGTTTATGAAGACAGAATGGAAAATTAAGCAACAGCATGTTTTCACAACAATGTATTTATATCATCATTATATAAGGTTTTGATGAAATTTTCATCAGAATTCTTTTCTTTTTTTTGTAGTTTATGAAGAAAATTCTGATTAAATATAAACCATTCTTTACAGACACTGGCCAGTTGGTCTTTTAAGGCATGGACCAGCTGGTCCCTTGTTTAAGCGTAAAATGTAACTTAATATGCAGCAAGAAATACGTTCATCAACCAAGATCAATGAAATTTTGCTTACCAGCTAAAAGCAATGTTTTTAAGTTCACCAGCTAAAGGTAATGTTTGTATGCTTACCAGCTATAGGAAATAAATGTACATTTACCAGCTAGAAGGTAGTGTACATATAATTTAAACTCTAAATATATTAAGTTACTATAAAAGCTATTATTAAGCTAATAGACAGCTAATAGTGAATTGAAGCTTAACAGCTTTAGGTAAGTGTAGGGACTTAAAGGTAGTTATTAAGCTTATGTAATTAAAAAAACCACCAAAGGTAGTGTAATAAGCAACCAGCTAAAGGTAAAGTAATTAAGCTTACCAGCTAAAGGTAGTGTAATTAAGCTTACCAGCTAAAGGCAAAGTAATTATGCTTACCAGTTAAAGGTAGTGTAATTAAGGTTACCAGCTTAAGGTAGTGTAATTAAGCTTACCAGCTAAAGGTAGTGTAATTAAGCTTACCAGCTAAAGGTATCACAATTATGCTTCTGTTTGTTTGGCTGAGCTTCCTGATTAAAGGTAGTGCTGCACACAGACTTGATGTGTCTGGGATAAGGTAAGGTGGAAAAGGCACATGGTCAGACACGGATAAACTTCCTTCTAGTTCACTCACTTCAGCCTGAAACGTTCAAGCATAATTTAATTTATACCAATTTACAGATTGCAGAACAAGTTCTTACAACTACAGATGTAATCAACCTCGAACAGAGAGAGGAATGGTGAAAATATCTGTGTCTTGCTTAAGGACACTACCCCCTTGATACTTTGTGGGGATTGAACCTGAGACCCTCCGATCCAGAGGGGAACATGTTACGGTTGCCCCAAGGAGGTTCAACTATTCAATATAACACTCCCATAATCTTCAATTCTTTAATTACAGGCAAGTGCTATTCAACCTCAAACACACTCACCCGTAAAAATATGTATGTAGTAGTGGCTACCTCTACTTAAGTAAGTATCTACCTTATGCAACAAATACAGTAACTGATGCTTCCAAAAGGCTGTTTCATATCAAGTACACCTGTACTAATTACCCAACTTTCTTTAAGGCTAATTTCACCTTAGCTAGCAGTTTCAGACCGATGTGACTACATACTACTGATCATACTACTAATGGGAGGTAAGGTGGCACTTATTACTACATGTATACTAGAATCTGTAATTGCTGAAGAATTATGCAATTTTAATTCTACCTATTGTGTCAAATTTCAACAGTTCTCTCTAGAATTTATTTTCAGATACACTTCTCAGAAAGTTTTAAAAATTACATGATTTTCCATTTAAAAAGATGAATATTAAGCTCTGAAATGCCAGAGTGTTCAAGAACAGTCTTTATTTTCTAGTTTGACACTTTCTGTGGAAACAAAATAAATATCTAAGTCTGCCTCCGTGGTCGCTGATTTGAAATCACTGTAACCTCTCACAGATTGAGGGTCATGGGTTCGAGCCCTGCATTCGACCATGTCTCTTTATATGAGAAAGTTGTCAGTTTCTTACGAAGGATAGTTTAGTACTGATTCTTCCTTGGAACAATGGTTAGTTAAACTGCCTGTTTGTAAACATGACCAAAATACAGTTGAAACAGGCATTAAACTCATACAAATACAAAAATATAATATCAACATGAAATACAAAATTACCTGCAATCTAAGTTGAGCCATATCTCTCATAAGCTGATTCCTTCGGCTTTCTGTATTTGCCTGTAATGTATAACACTTCCATTTAAGCAACACTACCAACCAATTTGGGAATGAAATTATCATGTGATATCTTTTAAGTAATATTTTGACATTAGAACTGAACAAGAAAGATTGCCCCTACCATACAACATGATTCTTTACAAAAACAACAATTCATATTGGGCCTCGAGACTACAACTCTCTTTTTGATCAAATTTTATGTTGATCTTCCACTGTTCAAATGGAAAAAACATCAGGAATTTTTTTTTTGACCTTTAAATGTGACCTTGACATTGACCTTGATATGCCCAAATGTAATTCAAACACTCCTCTCTGTACAATTTATCTACTGAAGTTTGATGATGATAATCTACTGCTAGCTTAAGTAATATCAAACCAGCGACTGCACACATTTTTCATGATACAGTGGTACAGAACAGTGTAACCTATCACAGTGGTACAGAACAGCGTCACCTATCACAGTGGTACAGAGCAGTGTTGCCTATCACAGTGGTACAGAACAGTGTCACCTGTCACGGTGGTACAGAACAGTGTCACCTGTCACGGTGGTACAGAACAGTGTCACCTGTCACGGTGGTACAGAACAGTGTCACCTGTCACAGTGGTACAGAACAGTGTCACCTGTCACAGTGGTACAGAACAGTGTCACCTATCACAGTGTCACCTATCACAGTGATACAGAACAGTGTCACCTATTACAGTGGTACAGAACAATCATCATTAACAATCATGAATGATTTCTATAGCCATCACAACTTTCAGAGTAATCTGTAAATCTAAAACACATGCACTGTAAGTTGAAAGAAGTGCCAAATAAGAATTGACGAATGTCAATGTAACATTTCTAACCCTACCATTTTTTCCATAGCAACCTCTTCTGTTTCCTCAGTGCTGATTGGTTGAGCTGGACCAATGAAAAGCTTCTTCTCTTCATTATAACTGAACTGTAATCCATTTAGGCCCGAAAGAAAATATCCAAACTGTCTAAGGCAACATGTCCGCAGAAAACTCTGGAAAGATGTATTTTATATCAGATCTTAACAGGAAACAAAACTACTGATTACAAGTTTAGAAGAAAACAGCCACTAATACATATTAAAAAAATATAAAAAGTGTGTAGTCCATTTTTTCTTGCGGTTTAAAACCCATTTCAACAGTATTTCAGTTATTTACAGATACGCAGTTAAAACAAACCATTGTACCTGGCAAGGACCACAACTAGACACCCTTCATACTTAAGAAACTCTTTTCTCACATAAACAATCTCACTGTTAGTGGAGCTCAAACCCATGACCCTCCATCTGTGAAAGGTTTTGTGATTTCAACCACTAGACCACTTTCGTGGAAAAATCGCCAAAACTAAAAATATCACAATTACAAACCTCTTGTAACTCTGTAAGTCTCACAGGCATCTTTTTGTCGATATTATCATGTACAAGCATTAGCGGCGGAAATTTCGTCAGGTTGATATCTTCATGTAGCGAGATTGTCTGTTTCCAATCACCTGACTTAGATTCCTTCAAAACGGAGCACAACTCATCCTGCCAGCATTGGTCTACGGTACAGAATATTTACATGTATTTGAGCATTTATAAATCCAGCAAAAGCTTGTTTTCTAGAACTTTTACCATTAAATACAGAAATTAAGGAATTTCTACCAGTACATTATCATTGTAAAGTTTGTATGCAATCATGACATCTTTCTAAATTCTTATCTCTTATTTCTTCTTTGATTTAAGCCTTATCTATAATCTGATTGGTTACGGTCAGAAATTCCACCAACAACATGATTTTGACTGAGTGATTAATAACAGAGTAGTTTCTTGAGCTTAATGCCATTTTCAACATTACATATATTTCAGTCATGTACAGGCGGGCTGTTTACCTAACCATGGGTCCTGGCAAGAGCTGGTGCTAGATTCCTCATCTTCCATCAGAATCTGTCAACTTTCATTAACAAAGATTCAGGCTGGTAGCTGGGCTCAAACCCATGACCTCTCCATCAGTGAGAGGTTTAATGATTACAAGTCACTCGGCCACATCGCCAAGAGTTACAACAATATGTCACTTTACAGATACATACCGTGAGCAAGGAAAGTCGATTCATGCGGTAGGAAATTCAGCAGTACAGACAGTCTACACCATACAGATTGAGAACTCTGGAAATTACAGCACAACATACTGTAAATTGGGTAATATTTGTGTGACAAAAAATTTTGCTATTTAGCAGACAAACATACTTCACAAATTTTAAGATTTGCAAAAGGATACTTCTTTTAAGAGTAAATAAATGTGATACCGATTCTTTTGGGAGATTTTTAAGTTAGTGAATGGGAAATTCGAGAAAAGTAGTAAAAAATCAAAAAATTTGTAAATATTTTACCAAATTTACAGTTATGTAAACATAAAAGTAATTTGAATTCCCTGTGAAAAGCCACTTCAATTATGAACACTTGGAAGAGGGCATGCAATTTTTAAACATGCCTAACCTGTAAGTATCCAGAATTTTGTTCAAGCAGTCAACCATATAACCTGGTCATTTTACTGAAAATTCCATTTTAGGATTTTCATCCTCTTACTGCATCAAATCCTTATAGTCAGTAACTCTTCTTCGATTCATAAACTAATATAGGCACAATCAAAAAAAATGCTGTTACTATTGATATCAGAGTATAATGAATTACCTAAAAGGGCATTAAGAAACAATAATTTCTATTAACCTGTCACTGGAGCTATTTAGCCTGTTAGGAAATCATGTCATTGATTTAATTCAGAGATTGTTTAAACCTCCACATCACACATCAACTTGATGACTTACCGAAGCCCCTCCCCGTGTTTTACATTAACAACATTCTTGCAAGAGGGCACATACAATCCTTCCTCCTCTGATTCCCTGTCCAATATTACCATGTAACAGCAGGCTTATTGTGGCCTTGCAAAATGTTGAGGTTTTCAAATTGAAACCATCAAACGTAAATCAGGAACATATTACCCGGTCCATAATTTTATATTTACCTCATTCCAACTAACGCAGTAGCTGTAATGTTTACCAGCATGATATTAACCCAAGCTACCGGTTTAAGGCATTTTTCATTACATGTCACTGATATTTACCTGAAGCAAATGTCATGATGTTTTCTTAAGAGTTTCATACCATCCAATTAAAAATACTTTGGCTACAGAAGCCGCTTATAAGAATACATGTTTAGGTCAGTTGACAATGTCTGTGCACATCTATCTTTTCCAGCGATGACCTATAGAATATTTATAAAACAGCCAGTAGTACTGGGATCCCTAAAATGTCAACTTCAAGGGTATTTCAAAAAGGTTAGGACTAATCAAACAGGCGATAGCCCAATGTTTGATCTTTTCAATTTGAAAACCATTTCCCCTTTATCTTAAAACAGGGACAAGTTTGGCAGCTGTAGGAGACTATTTCTCCCAAGTCCCTCCCCCACCCCCACCCCCACCAATCCCTGAACAGCAACTCCCTATGATACTTTTGTGATGCTCCTCTGACATATAGGAACAGAATATACACATTCAATTTCTAATCTGACCAACTAGAGACCAAATTTCTAAGACTAATTTCAAAGAAAAATTGTAAGTCCAGCATGGTATACCTGATTTTATCATTTTCTTCACTGCTGCTAACATCACCTGCAGCATCATCATCCGACATTCCAGAAAATTCTGAAAACAAATCACACCCTGTTTTTTATACATACCATAAATCACTTTGAATTTGCAAGACAAAAAATTTGGCAGTTTTGATCTCTGGGTCAATTCACAAGACCATGAATTCGCAAACAAGCTGGTTCACACTATCAATCATTTCCAGAGAACTTTGAATTAGTGAAATGATGAATTTGCAAAGGAGTGCTCTTGCAGGAATATGCAATATTAAGTTCTTTTTAAAATTTCATGATTTGCAGTACCGAAGGCTGCTGACTTGTAACACTAAACCTCTCACTGAGGGTCATGGGTTTGAGCAAAGGTGCTCCCAGCAGACAAGCGCTTTACAGTATAGACTACTGTAAATAAACTTTTACCAGTGAAGTAAAAAAACTTGCCAAAATGGTAAATATTATAAAATTCCATACACTTAAAGTACCAAGGTTACTACAGAGCAAGTTCGGTAAAAAAATCTGAAACAGGTTATCAGAAGAACAGGTTTAAAAGAAATGTTGATGGCAGACAATGGACACAGACATCCCATCTATACTAGTGCCTCTAATTCAGATGGTCTAAAAATTAACTGGACATACAAAATTTAATTTATCATTGACGAACAAAGATAACTTTTAGGTACTCAAATATGTGAATAATATCAAATGAACGTTCAAGACTTAATAGCTAACTAGAAATCAGAACTGTCAATGAACCAATTAAAACTAAACAGAAAAACCAAATGTTCTCTTTCACACCCTATTGACTGATAACACTGAATGATAAAATTTAAAATGAGTAACGACTTAACACATCTTACCTGCCTCTGTAGCCGTTACAGATGTTTCAGTATCAGTCTCAATAACGAAGTTGGCAAGTTTCTGCGATATCTCTTCAACATGTTTTGCCTCGGAAGAAGCAGCGAACCCTGGTGGAACCGACACCTGTTTCTTGCCCTGAATCACATCATTATCTACACCATCAGTTTGCTGCGAAAGTTTAAAACTGCCTCCGAGAAATGGCACAGAGGATGAAAAAAGTTCTGATGAAAATGTTGCCAAGCTGTCAGTTCTGGTGATATCAGACCAAATTTTACTTTGGTCTGAGCTCGGAAACACTGAGGAAAGAAAGTCTGTGTTTTGTTGTTTATTCACAGCAGTCTCTATGGCACTATTGGTGCTGTCAGCATCTGGGTTTGTAGCAAAGCCAGGGTCGAGTTCCTGACTCTTCATTAAAGAATCGGACATATCCGAGTCGGAATCATCATAGAAACCAAGTTGTTCTTCTTCTGATTCATCAGACAAGTCGTCTCTTAGGTCTTCCACACCTGTAACGATTTGAGCTGTGCTATTAACCTTTATCCGCTCTGTATCTAAAATGGACTTGTCCATCTTTCAATTTGGGCAGTACCATTAACTGTTTAAAGGGGTGTTCAATGAAAACTTGCTGACTGAATAGCAAAACAGCAGAGATGATGATCAGAATGGACAGATGTAAAGATGTGCAGGCTGATCATGATCTGCACTGGTCACAAAGGCATAATCATTTGTCCTCGACAGGGTTTTGGGTTAAAGATAACTTTTGCTTGTTTGTGAACACTATGAATAAATAAAGTTATTATTAAACCACAACATCTGAGCAGTGTCTGAACAGCCTGTCCACCTAATAAGTCTCAAAGAGCTTCAATAAAAGCTAGTACACGTATCTACCATAAAAATACAGCTGGATCTGTATCTACAACTTTAATATGTTGATTTTTTTCCATAATAAGGTTCACACATTAGCTCTGCTATGTAAAATTATGACTATCAATAACTACAAAATGAACTAACAGAATATCCCCTTGCTGAAGAGACTTGATTTGCAATGTCCAATTGATAACATTGCCCAGATGAAACTCACAGAGACAGACAAGCAGGACCTTCTTACTAGCACCTACTATTGGGAATTGGTATTATCATTAAACTTAATATGTAATTCTATTTATTTACTGAATAATGTTCACTGATTCAAGTTAACTACTGCTTGTTCGTTAGATTAAGCCAAGTCAAATTTTCCGAACTCGTTTATAGATATTTTTAACCACAAGTTTGATTTTCATGCACACATACAAAATCAATATGGATAGAACAATTTGAGAACATGAATCTATAGACAGAAATCAAGGTGAATATCATGAAAATAAGCAGCCCACACATATTTCTACTGTACCAATACATATGGGTTATAGGTCTTTATTACAGACATAAACATCATTGAACCACAGTAATAGTTGTGTTTATTCCTGTCATACTGACTTATAACTTGCTTACAGTTTGTCCCGCCTACAGGAAATTCTACGATGAAATGTATGGAGAGTTAGGGTGGAGCCTAGATGATGTCCTATCATTATTTTAGTATTGCAGATATTGAGTCAATTTGGATACTAAATCTTGCTTTTTAAAATGAAACAAGAGAATTTGATTGGATAAGAAAGAGCAAACTTTAAAATATACACTTACCTTCACTGAGATCTGAGATATCAGACAGGTCCGAGTCATCACTCACTACATCTTTACTAGAACGAGGCCTACGGCGACGTATATTGCGCATACGGGATTTCACAGGTTTCTAAACATAATGAAAGAATGAATATTACATCTGCTTCCTAAGCTAAGCTTCAATTATATATTTTATCAGTTGACCTGCAAAAGGAATTATAGTCTAGTAAAGCATCGAAGATTTTACGTAATTATGGAATTTAACTCCTGTTTTTGAAAATATAGCCAATGTAAGTATAAGACAGGGCACAAATGACAAGTTTTACCTGAAATATTTCTAAGGATGTTTCTCAGTAAAGTTCCTGTAAAAAGACCACCCTTCAGACCAGCAAAAAGTTGTCTTTTTACTTAATCCACTGGAGTTTAAGATTTAAGACTTTAAATATAAAATTAATCTTAATTTACTTTACTTCTTACTATCAAATTAAGCATTTGGTTCTGATATAACCAGCATAATGTAGTCTAAATACTGAAACGATCTTTGTACTGAGACCGTTTTACTATAAAATGGGCCATTTGGTTCCGCAATGTTCGGTCTTAATATCAGAGCGGTTTTAATATTGAGTGGTCTTAATTATTACAGTGGAACTTCATTGTAACATGTAACAAACTAATTCTAACTGAAATACACTTTATACTGCCCTGAAAATATCTTGCACAAACATGCAAATAAGTGGGCTGCTCCAGTGTCAATAAATTATGATTGTATGAAACTACCTTTGGCTGCAAATGCTTCTTGTCCCCTTCACCATTTTGTCTGTGTATAAAGTTTCCCTGCTTAATGTGTCCGTTCTTCAATGATGATGTATCCGTCAGAGTAGAACTTTTGTCACTCTCAGAATCCTCCCCATTCATGTCATCTGAAAATCATTACTGCTTACTAAGTACTGGTATCATACAAAGTATTTTTTGTTCTTTCTGTATGTAAATCAGTAACATACTGTGTGCTTTCTTCATGTCATTTTTATTCAGCATGTTTAATGCTTGTTTTAACAGTATTTAAGTTATGTACATGTATAGACAGACAGTTTAACTAGTTATTATTCCTCGGAAGGTCTAGACCCCCAATTCTCCATCATAAACTGACAACTTCCTCACAAGGAGAGTCAGGTCTCTAGCGGGGCTCCAACCCATGACCCTCAATCAATGAGAGGTTTAGTGACTACAAGTCAGCTACTTTAACAACTACCACCAAGATGGGTCGGAACTATAATCAGCTTTACCATTAAAACTGATAATTTTTGTAATAGCAGTCAAGTAAACCTTCCTTGGCATTTTAAGAGTAAAGCCTGGATGGCGACATTCTTAACTGGCAGGTCCCCTCAGCTATACTACCCATGAAAAGAAGTTGTTTGGCAGGAAGAAGGACCTCAAAAAGACAATTTTCTTTATTGCAGTGACTGAGGTGATGGATGGAACATGTAAACAAAGATGAAGGAGAAGTTTAACCCCAGCCTTAAGGGAATGGTAAAGTAAAAGATACACTGTTTTGCCAATCAATCCATAACCTTCAGGTTCAATTCCCATCAGTTTTAAATCTACAAGTTCACAAACATGTAAGGTAAGTGCATCTGTACTTACTATATTGCTGAGAGTTAGACTGCAAGATTTTATTTGGATTTTCTTTTTCATATAAAGCTCCTTGAAGACGTATCACTACATGGTTTAGAATGTGGGAGAAGAGAGCCAGGAGGAATGCTATGGCAGCTGTCACTTTTCTTGAACCTGGAAGCAAGAAAAAGAACTATTAATTTCGTACTTTTCATGGATTTATTGTAATATAACAGTAGACTACATCCTGATAAATGTACTGCACAAACAGATATAATACCACTGCTCTATCTGACTTTTACCTGTCCTTAATTCATTTCATGAAGCATTTAGTATTTACAGTGCTGGATTTAAATATCTGATGATATCAAAACCATGATGCACAATATGGACATCGACCCAATGTATAAACCAATACACCTCTCCATCTTTGATAATAAAAGACTGACAAATCCAAATCTATTTTATAAATCTAACAGGGTAAAGGTTAACAAAACAATCAAACTAAAGATTACCAGGCCAAATGGCTATACTGTACTTGTCCAGCTCTCAATTTGGAGAGAGTGCTAACCATAAATTACTGCCTGAATAAGGCCTATGTAGGCAGATCATGATTTCTACTGTTCGCAACAGCAGAATCGGGTAACAATTAAACTCAGAAATTAAACAAATGGGATGACAAACCTCTTTTCTGTAGTATGTAGACCGTAGCAATACAAATGACAACTATTTTAAAGACTATATCGTCCTCCATGAAGTGTATGTTTTCTTCCGACAAGTCATCGCTGTAGCTGACCGGCTCGTAAAACATACAGTGATTAAAGCTTTGTAAGGTTGTTTGACAACACTCCTGGATTTCAGCCGTATCCCCACTGTAATATATCAACAGATAATATTTCAATTTCGGTACAGTAAAGTTCCTGTAATAAGGCCACCCCTTGGACCAGTAAAGTGGTCTTGTTACTGAATTTGTCAAATTATCGAAACCTTCTCACTATGAAATTGAAATTGACAATTTGGTTCTGAAATGTTTGTCTTAATATCTAGGGCGGTCTTAATATTGGGTGGTCTTAAAAGCTGAACTTTACTGTACTTGTAATTGTACATATGGTTTTATATGGCTCATATTTTTTTTACATGATTCGTCTCAACCATAGTCTTAAAATTATTTCTTTTAAAACAAGAGGGTCATTATGGCCCTGTATCACTTACCTGAGTGACATCGCTCATCAAGAAAAATATTCTGATACATTTTCATGATTATTTAATGCAAAATGTGGCCCCTATCATGTTCACAGGCTTTTTCTTTCTTTTGCCATGATGACTTAAGTTTTTGACCCCCAGGTGACCCAGATTCAAACAAGACCTAGAAATCATCAAGACGAACATTCTGGCAAAATTTCATGCAAATTGAGTACCAGATGTGGCAACGTCTATTGCATACACAAGGTTTTTCTAAAAAAACCTGTGATGTACACTTTTGTTCTATAAAAACCTGTGATGTACATTACCGTGGCACACTTAAACCGTGTCCTTGTTCAAAAACCGGATGTACACTTGAGTCTATAAAAACTGTAAGTTTACTTAGTATATTCTTGGGTCATCATACAGAACTTTCAGCAGTTGTAGAAATCTCACAAAGAATGTCTTCAAATCCTGGTAACTACAATATAAAGCATGTATATGCTTTCTAACTTCCATTTCTGCAACATTTATGGGCTTTGAGCTTCATCAATATTAAAGGTACAGAACTTCAATAAGTATACTACCTTCTTTGTTTAATATTCAAGATGATTTTAAAATCACTGACATCTTTATACCGAATATGCTGTAAACCAAACTTATTGTTTCTTTACTTGACAAAATGAGAATAGGTGGAGATATTTTGGCTAAAACAAATCATTATTTCAGTTACGGTATTATGTTGAAAAAAATGAGTTGGTAGCAAGCAATAATCTATATCTATCAGTCATTCCTGTGAAGACATATCAATGCATTGGTTGCGATGGTTTAACAAATGACTTTTGAAAAAAGTGATCGAAGAATGGATTGACAAATTGCAAAGCAGTCTAATGGGACCGGATGAGATTGAGTGATGAATACACGGACGTATATTTGCATGGAAGGAGGTAGGGAGAGATAAAGAGATGGGTGGACAGACATGGATCGGTGACTGGCTCGAAGGATGATGGACGAAAACCAATCATAACAGCTTGTACACCTCTTAGACTAAAACAAATATACTAACCACTGTTCTTTGGAAGCGTTAGTTTGCTTGGACGATTCATTTTTCAGATCACTGAAACGTTTTAGATTCTTCTCAAACAATCTGTGTAGATTACCTTCTGCACCTTCAAATGGGACATCACAAGCCATGCTACAAGTCAACAGGGAAGTACCAAAGAAAAAGTCAATCTTTTAAAATATAAGATGATAGAAGTCAACAGGGAAGAACCCTGGTGCCAAAGAAAAAGTAGTCAATAATTTTGTAATATAAGATGGTACTTTTCCAGAGTTTTTCGTTTTGATGTTAAATTTGTGGACAGACGCAGTACCTATTGTTGAATGACACAGTATAGAATATATGTTGTCACTTTTAATAATACCATAACAAGTTCTTTTTCTCATATTGATAACTTATGTCTGTTAATATATGATTTTACATGTGTGTATCGTACATGCGAATGCGTGAGTGAACAAGTGTGCATACGAGCGTCGGGTGAAGAAATGAGTGTGAGTGAGTGAGGGCGTGAGTGAGTGAGTGAGTGTGTTAATTTTTCTTAGTTGATGTATGATTATAGTTCTACTCAATTGTGTATTATTATTGTTAATAGAAGGTCTCATGGTAGATAAGAAACATGTTGCTTTATGTACATATGCTTAATGAGTTAGCTTCTTTAAATAAAGATATTATTATTATTATTATTATTATTATTAAAGTCCATGGAAATTAGATCCATACAAATAATTTGTTAATGTTTTCAAAACATTCATTTAAATATCTTTTTCTGACACTAACACAATATTGCCATTTTCAACAGTTATATATTTTGAAGAAAAAGGTTTTTAAAATAGTAATTTATGAAAAAGTGTCTAACCATCTGATGTAATGGTACGCTGCCTCGCAGTTGAAGTATCGAGAAGAAGCTAGCGTTCCCAACTGGTTATGAGACATCCCTGAAAGCAAAGGGTGTTTAGAAATAACTAAATTGTCACACAAAAATAACACAAATTACAGTACCTGACTATCAATTTTCCATTACAATAGGTTTTGACTCATTCATTTTCAATCACTCATCCTTGCAGTAAAGTGTCTGTCTATAAATAACTGAAAAACTGTTGAAATAGAAATTAAGCCTAGAGAAAAAAAGAAACATACCTATTTCTGGAAACAACATGAGGGCCTGTTGATAGAATCTCTCTGCAGCTGAAGCGCTCATACCTGAATCAAAGTCTTGTTGGTACCGAGCTGAAAACACAACAGTACTTTCCACATTATAGCCATATTTGGAACATGCAAAATTACTTCAACTCCAAATAACTATACTGTTTAATCTAATAAATTATAAATACTGATAGTTATAGTTTTACATTTT